>JAOTRA010073874.1:0-13794 GCA_026260255.1 Pseudolaguvia tuberculata | reverse complement strand
ATGGACAATTTACAATCACCAATCCACCTCATCTACATGTTTTTGGACTGTGGGAGGAAACCGAAGTACCCGGAGGACACCCACGCAAATGCAGGAAGAAAATGCAAACTCAGCACAGAAAGATCCCGGCCCGGGATTCGAGCCCAGGACCTTCTTGTTGCGAGGCGACTGTGCTATCCACTACGCCATCGCGTGGCCCTAGGATTAGAATTATTGTTCACTTCTTTATTAAAACTTAACAGAAACTCTTTTAGAAGATATTTACTCAAACCCTTCTCAATTCTCTGTAGGCTACCGCTACGAGTGTCCTCCGTCAGCGAGTCACACATCGACCTAGTCAATAACACCTGGATGTATTGCACTGGAGAATTTAGTAAGCGTTTCATCAGAGACATGATCCTCAACTTCCCTTCTTGCTGTATGCTGGATTCAGAGGGTCGACCGGTGTCCTGGATTTTGACCTATGCTTCCAGTGCGATCGGAATGTTGTACACATTGCCGGAGCACAGACACAAAGGTTACGCCAAAGCGCTGGTTGCCATTTTGGCAAAGAAACTACATTCAGAGGGTTATCCTGTTTACTGCTTCGTTGGGGTGGATAACCAACCATCTTACAGGCTATTTACCAGTTTGGGTTTCACTGATGAGCCATCAGTCAGGGGCGCGTGGCTTATATGTAATTAGGATTGTAATGACCTATAGTCATTTCTCTAAAAATTGATACCAGTTCCCACGTGATTAAAAAAATGTGTTAAAATTAGATGATGTAAAATGTAAGATTGATATTACCGATTGGCAAATTAGATTTCTTTAAAAGCCTGGGTTTGGGGAACTAAACTAAACAGAAGTAGAGACAGAATTAAAAGCATTGTTGTTATACTGAATATCATGGTGTGCATTTTATACACAGATCAAGCTTAACATTGAACTTTTAAGGCATATAGACCCCTAGAGGTTGTGCCCTGGTATCTGCCACAAACCTATTATCAGCAGATCCTGTATGTCTTGTCTGTTGAAAACAAGGTGAAATCTGAATTCTACATCCATTCCTGACCCCCATTAGGCTACAGCAATCACGGAATAGTGTTTCCATGAAAGGGAAGTTGCATGGCCTGAAGGAATGCTCATGTCTAAGGTAGAAGTCAAAGATTTCTCAGCAGAAAATGTTGATACACGCACACCCGGCCATTCACGTTCTTCATTCATCACGTTCTTCATTCTATTGCTTGCGTGCGCGTTGCTGGTGCTTTGACGGTGGTTGCAGGTTTGCATCAGTGATCTGACTAGTCTGTGGCTTCACAGCCCCATACAAAACTAGTTGCAATGAGACTTGACTGCCAATTATTATGTCACCGGTTTACCAGTGTACCTTTATTGGATCACTTTTTTTGGATTGACTTGCCATCCAAATAAATCAAACTAGCTTTGTCAAATGCACTGAAATGTTTATCCTTGCCCGTTTTTAATCCTTTAAATACAAAAACTGCCGCCAAATCTATCCCACCCACTAACGGGCGCCATGATAAAAAGAAAATCAGTGTTTTTACCCTTGTGGTCACAATGTTATGCCTGATATAACTAACCGCCTCTGTAATTTGGCTCTATATAGTTTGGTCTTCTCTTACACTCAAGTCATGGCAAGTATGAAGAAAATGATCGTTTCTTCCAACAAGTACTGTTTGACTCTTCGGAGTGAAAACAATGATTAAATGTCCTGCCGGGAGTGAGGAAATTAAGAATAACTACCGACTCTGCATTTTTCAGGTAATCCTTGTCAAGCACTTTTCTACATTTGGTCACTCTTCACAATGGACAGACCAACGATAATCAGCAACAATTTACCATTCAACTCAAATAAACTAAAGATAACTAAAAGTTGATTGGTGATTCTAAATTGCTCACTGGCGACCAGTCCGGTGTGTATTCTTGTCTTTCGCCCTATGCGCGCTGGGATAGACTCCAGCAGACCCCTGTGACCCCGAATTAGGAATAAGCGGGTTAGAAGACGAATAAATGAATGATATACTGTATACTTTAACGCTAATACCTTCTGCTTTATTTTTGTCCTTTCGTATCAAAGAATATCATTTTAATCACATGATCATCCTTTTAAAGATGCATTAATCCAAATGATGCTATTATTGCAATACACACTTTAAAGGGCAAGTTTATACTCGCTTTATAAATGTTTACAATTCAGAAGGTGTGGAACCCGAGAAAGCTTTAAAACAATAGGAATTCTTACTGAATGCAAGGCAAGCATAATCAACGGTCCTAGCTGGGAAATCCATCTTCCTTAATTTATTTTGTTCCGCTTGTTTCTTAGCTACCCCTGCCCTACCTCTACTGCTCATTTCCCAGTTCAGGTGTTCTGGATTGACTTATTTTCACTCAGACGAGATTCTACCACTCTTTTCTTTTTGCTTTTATGTGTTTATAATTTATATCAGTTTACAGAGTAAACTACACACTTGCTTCTAATGTCAGGTTTTGACAGTCACGCTTTAGTTGGTAACGTGATGTAAAAGTTGCTCAACAAACATGTTTTTTGCTGAGCTATGGTGCACCGCTTGAAGGAAGTGGTTCAGATGGTTTGTTGACTAAATTTTCTGGCCTTTTTGATATATAGACCATGTATACAGAACTATGCAAAAATTTATCCTGGGATTTTTGTTATTTCAATCATTAAAAAAAAGGCAAATCTGTTACATTATTTCTCCAACACTGTTCCAGCATGATGATACCCCAATGTTGGTTGGTTGGAGGAGAATAACTGGAGACTCCATCCTTTAAAATACTGATCACTTTAGAACACCATCTACACCCCAGACCACCAAACCTCAACATTAGTGTCTGATCTCATTAATACTATTGTAGCTAAATGAACACAAATCCCCAGTCACGTGACACAATCTAATTTTTGTAGTAGTAGAATGTTTAAAGACATTCTGTATATATTTGTATACATTTGCCTCTCAATCCCTAAATGACAATTAACAGACCCCACACGACTAGATTCACAAACAATATTCCATATCTGAGTAAATAATTTTTTTATTGTCTGCTGAAAAAAAACCCACTATGTTTAACATGCAGCATTTTATGCATGCCCTTTCGAAAATCTAAAAAAAAGTTAGTGCATGCAGTTATTGCTTAATCTGGTGACAAAGCGTTCTCAAACTTATTTGCTTACAAGACACAGCATGCAAAGTATTAAGGTAAAGGATTAAAGGGCGTGTTCATGTAATATTTCTGGGAAAAAAAAGTATTTTAGCTGTGATTGTTAAGACTTCAGCTTGTGTGACTTGATTTCTACAGGCATGTATTATTTGTAAGTTTGATAGTGTTAGTCCAGGGCTGACTCCACACCTTCAACTGGCATTGCTGACTCTTTAGGGAAGGGAATAAAATATATAAACGTTAACCAGCAAGATCAATACTAATAATAAAAGAAGAAAGTAGAAGGTGAGAACATTGTGAATTATAACAATATGTAGTTACCTTGGCGAGATTTGGGTCTGTATGGGCAGCACACACCACCTCAACGCCACCTTTTCTACAGGAAGTCCTGACCATCTCAACATTGAAAATATAGTTCACACCAGAAACCACCTATAACATGGGACAGAAAAAAGGAAGTGTTGTTAATCATGTTGTTAGGTGGGGAGAGAAAGAAGAACCACATCATGACGATTACTCATGCAAGAGAAGTATTTACAAGAGAAGTATTGAGTAGTCACGTTATAAAGCAAAGATTGGAGCTGGATTTCTCCATTTTCAAGGATTACAGCAATACAGTAATAGCAATCAATAAATATCATTAAAACCTGTTTTGTTGTGAAGACTGAAGGACATGGGTACATTAATGACATTATTACTACATACATTATATATATATACATATATGTGTGTGTGTATATATATAAGTATTTCTTTAATTAAGACAACATCTGGAATTTAAGATACAGACTTTACATTAGAGACTTTACACAACGTAAGTTGGATAAGGCAAGAATATGAGCCCCACCCACCCAACTCACGCTATTTCTCACCCAAACATCGCTGGTGGTAATAAACTGTCTTGTTATTTTATTACAGACGGGGGTGGGGTTGGGGAGGGGCAAAATGCATTAGTTCTTAGAATTGTACCCACTCCCAGTTTATAGTGTAGGCCAAAAAATCCAGTCTATAGGTTAGTCCGGTTCAAGTTTCCTGGACCCCCGCACCCCCTCCACCATGTCCTGTTACCCCTGGTGGTAGTGGTACAGGTTCCTACCTGCGTCTGTGCGTTGATCACTTTTTCCACCTGGCTGACGTACATGTCGTTGCTCACTTTGTTGTGCTGAGCCACCGCGAACTGCAGCGCGTTCCGCACATCATCCCTGGTCAGATCCACATCCTTCGGAGCTCCGAGAAGACCTCCACTAGCTACGGCCAGGAGGACAGCCAACAGTGAAACAACAACATTCACAAACATTGTGTTTTAATGTATTTCAGATCTACACTCTGTGAAACTGAAACAGCCGCAGCGCCGAACAGAAGAAAGAAGAAAAACACCGTTACGTAAACAAGAGCTGGTCTGGTGGGCGGGGCGTGAGTCATCCAATCACGTGACGGGAAGCGAAACGGTGCCAGATGAACTCAGTCTCGAGGGTAAACAGATGTTTTATTATAAGAACGTCCATCCACCCACGTGACACACATACATAATCTAATATACAAATACATACGTATTAAAGAATACTGTGTAGAAAAAAATAATTTAACAAAACCTTAGGTGGTTGTTTGTTTGTCTATGTGTGGTCCTGCGATGGACTGGTGCATGGTGCAGCCCTGCATCTCGCCCTATATGAGTGAGATAGGCTCCAACAGACCCCCGTGTTCCTGAATTATGATGAGTGAAAGAAAAACTTGAGTGTTTGGTTTATTTATACCCTGGATTAATTATGTATTATATCATGGCAACGTGTCCCAACTCAATTCATTCATTCATTCATTCATTCATTCATTCGTTTATCTTCTGACCCGCCTACTCCCTAATTTGAGGTCACAGGGGTGCTGGAGCCTATCCCAGCTCACAAAAAGGCGAGAGGCAGGGGTACATTTTTGGACTGTGAGAGAAACCGGAGTACCCAGAAGAAACCCACGCAAGCGAGGGGAGGGAGAACATGCAAACTCCCCACAGAAAGATCCCTGGATCGAACTACGCCACCCATTAGTTACATTTATTTGCCCTTTTTTATTTCAGTTTAAATGTAAAATTACAGATTTTTTATGTCTAGAGATTGAGTTACCCCAATGCCCTGCACTTTCAGCATGACAGTGAAATACGTCTTATTTACACAGCTCATAAAGTCACAGTTCCTGACCTGTGAAATGCTCTTAATCATTTACAAGAAGTAATTCTATGACTTTAGTGAAAAGGACATAAAACAACATTTTCTTTCTATTATTCTTTCTATTTGCCCCCATCTGACACCACAGCTTCTGCAAGCATCTCTGCTTGTCTGGCAGACGTTTCTTCATAGATGGCAACCCACCAGCTGAAACTGAACCCTTGCAGGTCTAGATCTGTCAATCACCTTGGAGAACGCAACAATATCTCCCTCAACCACTGGGGTAACTATGGACAACAATGTATCATTTTCATTCCATATTACTAACGTTACACCGTAACGACCTTTCATATCCACTCAGCCCGCTCAGAAACTTGACGACTGTAACTCGCGTCTAGCAGGTTCTACCTCAGAGTGTAATCCGCCCGCTACAGATGATCCAGAATGTCAACCTACCCAAATTCTCTCACACCACACCATTGCTGCGCACCCTCCACTGGCTTCCGGTAGCTGCACGCATCAGGTTCAAAACACAGATACTCGCCTCCAAAGCCAAGAACAACACTGCTCCAGCCTACCTCCAAACATTAATCACTCCGCGCATAGCACCACGCTCCCTTAGATCCACCAGAGCACGACTTGTTCCACCCCCTACGTCTCAAGGTCAGTCTGCCTCCAGACTCTTCTCTGTTCTGGCACCTAGATGGTGGAATAAACTTCCCATCCATGTCAGAACAGCAGAATCACTGGCTGTCTTCAAGAGACGTCTGAAGACAAACCTTCTTCTCTAAATACCTTTAAACTATGCCCTTCACACAAACAAAAATAATAAGAAATAAATACCCTCTTACTCTCAATTGTTTATGGTTGTTACACTGTTTGCGATTGTATCTATATCATTAGTGACATGTTCTAGGTTATAACTTTAAGCACTGTGAAGGATATTCTTACTTTCTGGATATGTTTATCAGGTTGTTTCAGCACGTTACTTGACCTTGAACACGCTGTTCCAGTTCCGGGCCCACACACACCCAATTTCGCAAGATTTCGCCTGTTTATCGCTTTAACTGCTATTATCCTTTGCAAATGTTTTTCTCGTTTCAACCTCTTTCTGCACGTAGAGAGAGATAAGCTATTATAGTTTACCTTTCAGTTGGTCTATATGGCGCCTGTTGCTAGGCCCGTAACTATGATCTCACACAAACATGATATGCCCCTTATATACCCCACGCATTATATCAATAAAACTTTGCTCTGCTAAGCTTCTTCTCTATCCTGTTAACAACTTTGTGTCTTGTGTTTTAGTCTGGATTCGAATATAAATGGGACACGGGAGACCAAGTGCTTTAGCGGTTATCCTACCAACAGACGGTAGAGGTCGGCAATACGGTTTTCCTAACACACTGTTTGTACGTCGCTCTGGACAAGGGCGTTTGCTAAATGCCTAACTGTAGCATGACATGTACTGTAAGCTTGCCTCATTTCATTCATTTTGCTTACAGGCCCATGCCAATGAAAGCATTGATAATAGTGTTATCCGTACAGATATTTGATCAATTAATCAATTTGTTTCTTTTTTCTTCAGATAACTGAACTCAAAGGATTGTACATTTTTCCTGAAACAAAAATAATCTGAATAAACAAGAAAATCTTAAATGTGTTATCCAAAACAGTAAACTCAATATTCACCTACAAGTGATTGCATTATATTAGAAGAATAATGGTTTTTATCATGTATCCACTTGTATATTAGTTTTTGTTTTACAATCAGAAACTGCTCCAGCATCAACCGTTATAAGTTTTCAACATTTTACTTCCTAATGTTTTTGTTTTTTTCCCCCCAGGCATGTCTGTTTAAGTCTGTTATTGGAAACCATGTTTTATGGTACTTTTGTCTAACTACTTGCTTATTCATTCTTCTTCTAACCCGCTTATTACCGAATCCGGGGTCACAGGAGTCTGCTGCGCCTATCCCAGCACACATAGGGCGAGAGGCGGGGGTACACCCTGGACGGGTCGCCAGTCCTTCTCAGGGCAACACATAGACAAACAACCATTCACACACACATTCACTCCTATGAACAATTTACAATCACCAATCCACCTCATCTACGTGTTTTTGGACTGTGGGAGGAAACCGGATCACCGGGAGAAAACCCACGCAAGCGCAGGGTAAACAAGCAAACCGGCACAGAAAGAGCCCGGCCAGGGATTCGAACCCAGTATTTTCTTGTTGTAAGGCCACCGTGCTAACTATTACACCACCGCTCCACCTACTTGCACATTTATGTTTTTATTTTGTAGAACCCTTTTGTATTCTTTCTCACTTAACTGATATGTAATGTATGTAATGTATGTATGACATATCAGTTAACTGATATGTAAACACGTGATGCCTTCAAAACAAACTATTTCTTATAAATGAATAAATAAAAGAATTAAAGCGCATACACTTTAATAAGTATGATTTTTGGTTGTTATTTATAGCATACAATTATGAGGCACATTTTACTCTTAATAAACTGATTTTTAATTCTGATAGTGTGTAAACTCTTTCAGCAGGTATTCTCAATAAGCTGCATGCTGTTTATCCATGGCTGACTCCACACTGCAAATTTGCACCGATGTGGCTTAACGGAAATAAAAATAAAAAAAAAAGAGAAAAAAAGTTAGTATTCATAGAAAAACCAGCAATAAAGATGAACATTTAAAATACGAGTTTTTTGTAACTAACTTGTGCGATCCCTGGGTCTGAATTCACAGTACAGGTGTTCTCAGCTTCTCCTTTCTTACAGGATGTGTGGGCCATCTCAACAGTGAAGATGTACTTCACACCTGCAACAACCTTGCAAAAATAAAAAAAAAACTTGGGGTCAGGGTTAAATGTTAAAGCCATATTGATGGTGTCCAATTTTATGTTTTCTAACCTAATAGAAGGGAAAATATCAATACTCTACCGTGGAAAAAATATATATCATGATGGTTATTTAAATTTTTAAACTGCCCTACAAATTACACATCCTAGGGAGTACTACTAGCTAGGGTGCTAGGACTGATAGCAGAAAGCCCAGGGTTCGATTGTCAGCATCACCCAGCCACCAAAGAGTATTATTCAATCAAAATAGTAAAGAATAAAACTATTTTAATTATTTATGTTAAAGTTAGATTGAGAAACTTTTTAAATAAGCTTCATAGTAATACATGCAGTATATCGGTAGAAGAATGCTGAGGATTGAGGTGGCGGGCAGGAGGTAAAGAGGAAGACCAAGGAGGAGGTTTATGGATGTAGTGATGGAAGACATGCAGGTAGTTGGGGTAAAAGAGGCAGATGTAAAGGACAGGATAGTGTGGAGAAGAGTGACCCCTAACGGGAGCAACCGAAATGAGAAGAAGAATCTACAGAATATCTCACCTGCTTCTGAACACTGATCACGTTGATAACCTGACCAATGTAAACACTGTTGCACTTGGAGTTATACTCAGCCTCTGCAAACCGCAGAGCTTCCTGGACATCCGGGCAGTTTACATCGACTATCACCGGAGCTCCGACAAGACCCGAACCAGTCACGGCCAAGGACACTGCAAGCAACACTGCCAAGAGCGGAGCCAAAACTTTTACCAACATTGTTCAGCTCTGGCCTTCTTCCGTAACCCGTTGATATGTATTGCAATTGGGTTGGAAAGTTTCTGGGTTAAATCTCTTCTGGAGTGGGAGGTGCGACGCTGGAAAGTGAAAGGGGCGTGTCTATTGTGATCGCCACTTCCGGGTATGATTATGATTATAACGTTGAAACATCATTAAATCATTCTTTCATTCATCTTCTTACCCGCTTATTCCATCATTCGTGTGCCTATTCAAGCGCACACAAGGCAAGAGGCAGGGGTACACCCTGGACAGGTCGCCAGTCCATCACAGGGACACACATAGACGAACAACCACTCCCACACACATTCACTCCTATGGACAATTTAGAATTAACCTACATGTACATGTTGTTGGATTGCGGGAGGAAGCGATTCGTTTAAACATTATAAAAATAAAAAATATATAAACTTAATGCAATCTTTTATTTTCATTTTTAAAAAATCTGCTTAATTCGTCTATTATAATGCATTCTTAGAAATCAGAGATCGCCATGTTTATATTAAACTAATGTATTGTCTCAAGTTAACAGTTAGCATAAATTGGTAATGACGTATGTAAATTTGTTATTAATGTTTTTAGGTTAGATTGGTTAAGGATTCTAAATTGCCCATAGAAGTAAGTGTGTGTGCGGCTGTGATGGACTGGTAACCTGTCCTAGGGTAACCTTTCTGCTTTTCGACTTTCACAGACGGCTGGGATAAGGAAAAACGGAATATGCGGGTATAGAAGATGAATGAATGTTAAATGTAATTTATTAATGTAAAAATATGAAAAACTTTTATTTGCATCTTCTGATAAACAATGAGGGTTAAGCACACTGTAATCGGCCGAATAAGAATCAATTACATCGCAGATTTAAAGATTTTATTTAAAAAAATTCTTATTTTATCACGTGACGTGAGGGTATCCTTTAGCATAAATCGATAAAGACGTATGTAAATGTATGTTTTTAATCTCTTTGTTACACAGGTTTTACTTTACATAATTATTACTGTGAAATAAATTTTTAATAAGTAATAATTTAACACAGGCAATATCCCGGCGTAGATACAAAGAAATCACGTGACGTTCTTTTTAATAATCGCAATGTAATGTATGTTTTTAATCTCTTTGTTACACATGTTTTGCTTAATATAATTAATTACTGTGAAATAAAATTTTTAATAAGTAATAATTTAACACAAGCAATATCCCGGCGTAGATAGAAAGACGTCACTTCCGGGTTGGTAAACTAGCTCGCAAAAATCACGTGACGTTCTTTTTAATAATCGCAAAGGTTGAAGGCTAACCTTTAGATTAAATCAGTATATAACTTTTTTAGCATAAATATCAAATAAAAATATGATAAAATTGATTTAGCGACATTGACGCAGTGTATGACGTATTAATCTATTGCGTCACAACCGGTGTTACGTTCCCATAGAGCGTCGGCGTGGGAAGATTCAAATCCAAACAGTTAAAGAAGTGCTGGAGGTGGAAGTAAATACAATAATGGCTGACATTACAGAGGCGGACGCGGGGATCTATAACCGAAATGAACTTCACAGAAACTGCGATCGGGTTTTAAACGAACAGAAAACCGGAAGAGACACGGAAAACTCGATGGAACCGAGTTACATTCTCCGACTCGACACTGGCGCTTGTAGTGAAGTTCAGCGTCCCACAGCTGCTGAGTCACTATACGGAGAGGAGGAGAACAAAAGTACGTATTAAATAATCCAAATCACCACGACATTCTCAAACCATGGATAAAATAGATATATTTTAAAACATGTGGTCACATGACTACATATTTCCGCCATATTTCTCGTTTCTGACTACGATCAAAAGTCCTATAATATCCTTCACCATTCGTTACCATGACAACACTTTTTTCACGCTACATATGCTACATTTATTTAATGATTCATTAATTCATCCATCTTATTACCCGCTTATTCCCTAAATCGGGGTCACGTGGGTTTGCTGGAGCCTTTCACAGCGCACATAGTGCGAGAGGCGGGGGTACACCCTGGACAGATCACCAGTCCATTACAGGGCCACACATAAATGAACAACCACTCCCATGGGCAATTTAGAATCACCAATCGAACTAATTGTATTTGGACTGTGGGAGGAAACCGGACCTACTCGGACCTTCTTGTTGTGTAGGTTAATAAATTGAGCGCATGTCATTTTTATTTAGTTTTCAATCCATTCTTATAATAGACCTTTCTTTTGTCTGTAGCTCTGTATATGAACCCCTTTAATGCCTCTAGATCGTAATTTCCTACGTGTAATTTCAATTTGCCTGCATGTAACTAAAGATGGCCTACCTGTACCTAAAATCGCTACAATTCTGGCTTGAAGGTGTTCAAGTTGGACAGATGAGCGAACAACAGAAATCTCACTGCAGCCGTATGTCCCCACGACAGCCTCTGTGTGATGACGATGACGACGATGATGAGGTTGTGAGAAAAGCCAGCGAGGAAGGGCGTGTAGATGTGGTGTTTCCTGGATGTGTGACCCAGAACGGTTGTTGCAGATTTGTCTGTGAGCTTCTAAAGTTTGTCCTGTACCAGAGACAACAGCTTCCTATGACTTATGACCAGATGGTCTCCTTCCATAAGCAACAGTTTGGAAATACACAGGTGATGTGTGTTTAAAATTATTTTTATTTAGTGTTGGGATTTATGAACTGTACACCGTTACTCAAAGATTTTTGGAAATTGTGTGCCCATAGATTGAGGAAAAAGCGGTTAAAAAATCTCTCAAGATGCCTGGAGATTCGACATGGCATCGGTGCCAGAGGACGCTGCAAGAGCTGGATGAGGTTCTGGTGCACCTGGAGGGGGTATTCTCCCTAAGTCACGTCCCTCGTGTGCTGTTCATGCTGGGCGGATCGGGGATTCTTCCCATAGAGTCCTACGAGATCAACATGGAGACTTTGGCGCAGGGTGGCAGCGACAGGAGTCTAAGAACGTCCCTGTGTTTAAGGAAGCTGTTTCGCACCCTCTTTGTAGCCGATTTGCTTTTTGACGTCAAGTCGGTGCGCCTTATGGGCACCACCGTCATGGTGCTCGCCCATCGTGACTGCGGCGTCGACTGGTTCAAGCCAAAAGTCGACTTCAGAGTTCCAACGAAGGGTAAGAGACATGTGATCTCGTTAGCCAGCGGAGCTTGTGGAGGCAGCCACACGATGGCCGACGCTAGAGACCCAGAGGATTATATATGGTTTCAAACACCGGTGACCATCAAGGGGTTTAAATGAACGATCAATATATTCTTGTTATATGATGATTGATTGAATCAGTTTTTATATAACTCTTATTTAGCCAAATGATATTGTGTAAATTATGCTGGCAAAAATACAAAATATATTTTAGTACAAAATATCAGTAACATCAAATAGTGGAATACAAAGAGCCATATGTAGATTCGGTTTCAATGTCTATCGTTGCAAGTCTTAATGCCGGGTAGAAGTGCGGTGCTATTTTTTTATAACATATTTATAAGTATAACATATTTATCCGATTTTAGACTTTATTATTTTCCTTAATGTCATTAATCTGTGTGTGATAATGGACAAGATTTTACAGCCAAAACTGTTTTCCCAGAACCTTTATTATGAAGTTTAGTCAAACAAAATCCATTTTCAACAAGCCAATCACATTTGGTGATCAACCAAAGAGAAGCAACTCTTTATACAACATAGGAAATGTTTTTGATTGTTTTATTCATTGTATATTATTATTATTAAATGTTTCTTGACAAACAGTCTAAACCTTTTGATTTTTTTCATTTACGAGTTGAATCATTTTCCACTTAAATGAATAAACCAAACTTTAGACAAAGTTCACTAGAGAATTCTGGGTAAATACGAGATGATATTGTGTAGATTGAGTGTCGGTAAAGTAGATACACGTGTTTCTGTAAAGAATTATTAAACTTTCTTGCCCTCTACTTTCTTCACAAATTGCTTTATGTCTTGAGCAAGAAGTTCTGGTTCCTCAAAGGCAGCAAAGTGCCCCCCTCTGGGCATGTACGTGTAAGAGCGAATATCTTTAAACCTTGAGCTGGCCCAGGCTCTGGGACAATGCATTAACTCATGTGGAAATGCTGCCAATCCCGCTGGTACATAAATATTTGTGCTGAGGGCGAAAAAAAAAAAAAAAAAAAGACATGTACAATACATTTATAATATTTAGTGAATTTAATGGTCAAGGTTTTTAAACTTACAGATTGTCCACTCTTTCATTAAAGTTTTTGCCAATATTCTCTTTGTAGAAGCGCATGGAAGGAACGATGGCGCCTGTAGTCCAGTAGATCATGACGTTTGTAAGAAGATCATCCAGACTGAACTTCCTGGAGTAGAGCAAAGGTTTGACACAAACATGTCAGAGCTGTACTTGGTCAAGGGTTGCACGTTAGACAATGACTGTAAAACAACAGTACTTTATTGGTAGAATTTGAATTAAAGTAGGAGAACTTATAGCATGCTGGGCTTCTACCAACTGAAAGACCTTGAAGGTCACCAAGCCATGCCTGCTGGGTCTCTGAGCAAGGCCCTCACCAGACAATTGCGCAGTTGTATAACAGAATAATGGATAAGGGTGCTGGCTGCTGCTTTTTCTCCTTTCGGCCGCTCCCGTTAGGGGTCGCCACAGCGGATCGCTCTTCTCCACACTACTCTGTCCTCTACATCTGCCTCTTTCACCCCAACTACCTGCATATCTTCCTTAACTACATCCATAAATCCTCTTTGGTCTTCCTCTTTTCCTCCTACCCGGGACCTCCATCCTCAGCATTCTCCTACCGATATACTGCATGTCC
>JAOTRA010073828.1:0-13800 GCA_026260255.1 Pseudolaguvia tuberculata | reverse complement strand
ATGGTTTGGACATGTGCAGAGGAGGGACATGCAGTATATTGGTAGAAGAATGTTGAGGATGGAGGTGCCGGGCAGGAAGAAAAAAGGAAGACCAAAGAGGAGGTTTATGGATGTGGTGAAGGAAGATATGCAGGTCGTTGGAGTGAAAGAGGCAGATGTAGTGGACAGGGTAGTGTGGAGAACAGCGATCCGCTGTGGCGACCCCTAACGGGAGCAGCCGAAAGGAGAGGAAGAATCGATCAATATCATTATCGATCAATGTTTTCCAAATTGCCCAGCCCAGGTTAAGATCTTCAATTTTATCACTGGAATTGGACAGGATTATACAAATAATTGATAATTAACTGTTCAGAATGTTGTCAATCATAATTAATTGAATGGATTGATGGTTTCTATCAGCGTTCTAAGCTTTAGGAAAGTTAAAGAAGTACGATTTTCTAGAGTGATCTTATTCGGTTGTTAAGTTTGGTGTATGTGTGTTAAGGTTTACACAGCATGGTGGGGTCCTGACTTAAAGGGGACTGCCATAAAAATTATTAGTTCAACAATAAAAGTCTCCAGAGGTCTCTAAAGGTTACACAGAATGGTGATTTTCCTTCCAGAAAAGTATCCAGTAATAAATATTCTGCAGTCATAATTAACAAGGTCAGAGGAGAGGAAGTAAAGTAAGCCTACTACTAAAACATTCTTCCCCTTTTTTTTTTTTTTTTTTTTTTTTTTTTTTTTTAAAAAGGAGAAATTCTGGGATTCCTTTGCCAGACTGATGAACATAGACATCACAGAACATAATATTCTTATGTTGACATGTGAGACACAGCACAACTATACAACAGTTATGGGCTTGAAGCAGGAAGTGCAGGAAGTCAAGCCTAGTGAGTTACTAAACCCCTAAGATAGAGCAAACAGGATACAGCAGTCGTGCCACCGGGGCATTTACACAAAATCAGGAGAGTTAGAGTAAAACAAATGAAGAGAGAGGG
Source organism: Pseudolaguvia tuberculata (assembly GCA_026260255.1). NCBI lineage: Eukaryota > Metazoa > Chordata > Actinopteri > Siluriformes > Sisoridae > Pseudolaguvia > Pseudolaguvia tuberculata. The sequence goes on along the minus strand of JAOTRA010073828.1, from coordinate 12,820 downwards.
TTGAGTTGAATACATGAGTAAGCAGGAGAGACGCTTATTTCCTGAAAGAGCATCACTTAGTGGCCACACACACACACACACACACACACACACCTTTTTCATCTCACTCTCTCCCCGGTCTTGCTCCCTCTTCGCCTTCCCCATCTCACCCCCACACCTCACTCGCAAATGTACCCGTACCCCATCAGCAAGACAGACAAACATGCTGACAGAAAGACAAACGCGAAGACACTCACCAACCATCACTCACTCATTAACTCGCCCACTCAATTACTCACACGGACAGACAGATGCACACACACACCTCACACGCACCCACACCTCACACGCACCCACAACTCACTCCACCCCACCGGCATGACAGACAAACATGCTGGCAGAAAGAGACAAACGCAAAGACACTCACCAACCATCACTCACTCATTAACTCGCCCACTCAATTACTCACACAGACAGACAGATAAACACACACCCCCACACCTTACGCGCACCCACACCTCAACGGCATGACAGACAAACATGCTGACAGAAAGACACAAACACGAAGACACTCACCAACCATCACTCACTCACCAACTCACACAGACAGACAGATAAACACATGTTGGCAGAAAGACACACAGATACACCAAAAAACAAAACAAAAAAAAAAAAAACAACACACACTCACCCACCTACCAACAGACAGACATATACTTTGTCTTACTTCTTGTCCAGAGAGGTAGTATGCAGCAAGCAGTCCACCAATGAAACGGATATTCACTTCAAAGACAGATACTTCCACATTCTGTGGGGAATGAAGACCAAGAGAGAGAGACATGTTTTAATCTTGTAGTAAGAACAACCGCAATGTTCCACTAGGCTACAATAGACTGCCATTTTGTGTTTGTGGAAATACTTAAATGTATGCTATAAAACTGCTTTTTAAAAAAATAATAAGCACCTATTATTTAAATAACTATCTTTTATTAATCTCATGAACTATAGCCGCTAACTAAAGCCTACATTTAACAATGTGGTGCCATGGTGTTTCAGCATCATAACATCCAATGCTTAAAGTTACACCATTATGATATTCATTATAGATCATCAGAGCAACGTTTTACTGGTGATTTCTATTCTATAATTTCACTTCTGACAATATAATCTTAAATTTATTCAAATAAAAAAAGTGACATCACAAATGATAAATATGTGACTATAATTACTCACCACACTGAAGTCTAGGTTCTTATCAATCCACTCCTGACCATCTTTAAACTCATTATGGAGGCCCATTATGTACAGCGTGTCCAGAGCATCTACTATTGATGCACCCAGCTGAGAATTACCTGCAGGCAAGTCAGTACACAGACACGTCAGTACAATTTCTACAACACAGTGAAGGTCAAAATCCTGAGAATATTGGAGTCATTACAATATTGATAAGTAATCAGGAAGTAAGCAGGTTGTAGTTTGTGTTCAAAACATCAACTGGGAGAGCAACCTTTACAATGTTTCAAAAAAAATTATAATAGAAACCATATGTCCATATGTAAGTCACTCTGGATAAGAGCATCTGCCAAATGCCAAACTGTAACTGTTTCTACTGCACAGATCCCTTTAAAACTGTTCACTGTAGTATTACACCTGACGCTTTAATTACGTTTGTTTATTCTGATTCTGATCTATTCGGATCAGTGACTCACAAACTAGTGACCTCACAGACAACTACCTCACTGCTACCTCTTTAGTCATGTCCCCATGTCTGTGTGTTATTGTCTTTGTGTTGCACTTGTCCCAGGTCTACACTGTACTTATTGTCTGTATTTACTGTCCCACAGAAACATCTCATTTTACTGTATACTGATCGGTCATATATGGTTGAAATGACAAAACGTCTTTGAATTTGACTAATATTATTTCACAGTTACTTTAACAAATCTCCACAGCAAGATTAAATCATATTACCAGCAATCCCATAGAAAATATTTTTTGTACACACACACATATATATTTATTTATTTATTTTTTAAATCTAGCTAGCTATTGTAGACAGAGCATGGTGAAGGTGAAGGTAGGGTGTGATTTGGGGTTTAATAAATCTGTTAGGCTTCCTACTAGTGGTCACCCAAAGTTCAATATTTGGTGTATGTATTTTCATGCTATGTAAAATGTTGTTTACCCTCGTGTCGTGTTCGTTCCAACTAATACTGATTCTGTTCCCAGTCAATTGTAATCATTTTATTTCCATTATAAATCCGAAACAAAACGTATTTGAAGGTTTAAACTTGGATATACCACTCGTTTTTGTTAAGAAAAGTTATTTAGACTGGACAATGCAGAGGTGTAGTGGTTAGTTCTCCTCATGTTTGCATGGGTTTTCTCTGTCTACTCCGGTTTCCTCTCACATTCCAAAAACATGTACATTAGTTTGACTGGTGATTATAAATTGCTCATAGGGGCACTTTGGGAATGGACTGGTAACCTGTGTACCCTTGCCCTATGTGTGCAAAGGTAGACACTAGCAGACCCTCGTGACACCGAATTAGGGAATAAGTGGGGTTAGATGAACAAATGAATGAATGAATGATGAATCGATTATTTTGTCTAACAAATATTATGATGAAACCTATCCTATAAAATACAGGGCTTTTTGTGGAAACCAGTTACATTTTTTATACTGACATTGTTTTATGTTTCCAAGCTTTTGTGTTTTTCAGTCCCGTTCATTTTTCCACTGTATTGCATCATTTCATCTGAATCTCGTGAACCCAGTCTCGTTTCTTGTCTCGTCTCATGAGATAATGGTCTTATCGCACAGCTAGTGTATAAGTGTATTTAAACAAACCCATTCATACATACGCAAACTTTTTCTAAACCTGTTATGGTCTATAAATAATAAATTCTGTGGCCCAGCTACCTGAACATTTCAGTCATGACACGTCAGTAATTCGTTCTAATGTGCAATGAACTTTTAAAGGTGGTCAACATAAACAGACTAGGAATATTTGTGTCTGCATTTCCCTACAAGGATTTTAACACCAAGGCAGTACCTTAGCTACTGTGAACCTTCTCGAGTGTAAACTCTCAGCTGTATGAGTGTATGTATTGTGTGTATATGTTGGTGTGGCGATATGAGTCATTACTCCGTTTCACACTGTAGACAACATTCAGTCACACATACACGGTTTTTTCCCCCGGTAGGTAAAAACACCACCCGGCTTTGTAGCAGCCAACAGAGCTGACCGCATTTTATTGAGCAAAAACTGACGCATCAGAGGTAATCTGCCAGATTCTTTTCCATCATCATTATCTGTCTTCCTAATACCAGGCAAATTCTGCAGCCTTGCTGCCAGACATTTAAGTGGTTCGAAAAGCCCTTTTTACTGAGTTACAGGACAGTGATACATTGCTTGGCATTTTAATAAACTACTGAGGTTCAGCGCTTAATTAGGACAGAAGGGACACTGAGGAACAGAACAGTGGGGGATATGACTGAGGTAAAGGACACGGATTAATAAAGTGAACAACTGAGACGAGACTGAGGGTTGGGTCTAAGCAAAAGTGAAGAGTGAAAAGATTTGGAGGCTAGAATTTCGGATATTACAAGAAGACTTGTATGGGGCAAAAGGGGGAATGTTGGTCGCAAGACATATAGGGACCAGGACAAAACAGTGAGGATCAGACAAAAAGGGGAAAATGTTGGCGGCAGGACAAAAGCACAAAAACAGTACAGGATGTTTGAGAGCAGGACAAAACACAGACGGTTAAAACACAATAGAAAATAAGACAGACAGGACAACCCAAAACACGGGTGAAAAGTAAAAAAATACACAGAAGAGACAGGATAACAGACAGACAGCACAAAATAAACAGGTCACCACAAGACTGACAGTCAGGACAGAAATAGAGGGACAGGAAAAAACAGGACATGAAGGAAAACATACAGTAATACAAAATCATATCTATATTCAGTTTCAAACACCTTAAAGACAAAAGCAATATTCAAACTAATACACTTAATTTGTCTTGCAAATATTCACTCATTATGAATTTGATGTCTGCAACTGGGGACAGGGGTATTTACACCACTGGGTTAAAACACTCAATAAGCCTTTGGGAACTTAGGACACTCATTTTTGAACCTTCGAAGGTGAAATTCTTTTCCATTCTTGCTTGATATATGAGTTCCAGATGTGTACTGAACAGGCCAGAGTCCAAACGATGCCTTTCCCCGAAAAGTTTTGCTTATTTTAGCCAGACGCTGTTAAGCTACATTCTGCATCATTTACAACAGCGTAGCTTTGTAATAAACGAGTGCGGGCTTCATAATCCTAAGGCACACTGTCTACTTGAGAAAATTAAAGGAATTTAAGTGCACCTTATAGTCCACAAAATACGGTATTTACATATATACAGGTTGGTATGACAAGTGAAGGAGCAATATAAATATAAATAACAGTACAGAGAGAAGCGATTAAATACAGGAAGGGTAGAACTGGCATTATTATGAAGGTTATATACATGTGCAGAGAAGTATAAGAGGGAAAAAAGCTGATTGTACTTTGTGTGCAAGATGGGCATGTTTATTGTACTTCATTAGTATGATCACTGTTGTGTAATCGGCAAACTTGAGGATGATGTTGGAAGCATATACATTGCAGTCATAAGAGAAGAGGGAGTAAACAAGGAAAGAGTATTCCAGTGCTAAGGATAATGGTGTAAGAACAGTGGTGGCCTGCCCAAACAAACATGTTGGGACCTGTTGGTAAGAAAGTCCAGTAGTCAGTTTCAAAGTGATGAACTAACACCTAGGTCATTAGGTTTAGTGATCAACTTGGCAGGGATGACAGTATTGAATGCTGAACTAAAGGCAAGAAACAGCAGAGAGAGGACAGAGAGTAGTGCTGTGGCGATCGCGTTCTCTGTACTCCTGTTATTATTGAATTGAAAATTGACATGGATCCACAGGGTGACAGAAAGAAAGGTTTCGAGGTTTGCCAGGATCACCCGCTCAAAGCACTTGGTATTGATGGGGGTTAGTGCTACTGGGCGGCAACCATTAAGATATGCTGCTTGGGCCAGGGTCAGGTTGAATAAGTCAGTTAGTACCCATGCGAGCTCTCGACCACATTCTCTGAGAACACATCCATGGAGGTAATCAGGCCCTGCATCAGTGCCTTCACAGATGTGCAAAATAAACTAATGTACCCCAGACAGTCACAGCTGTTTATAGCTTTGCCAGCTATTTAAATCTGATTACATGCCATAGATAAATTTGCAATTTTTAAAATAAATATTTACATTTCAGGGACTACACACACAGAGCTGGAATGACAATAGTAGTGAAATTACTGACACAGATCAGACCACAGGAAAGAACTTTACTTAATAGATTTGCACATCAAACTTTTGACTAGATGCTGCAGCATTGTTTTGGGTAAAGTTTGTGTTTGTAGCTTACACTGTATACGCTGGTACACATATATTCATATCAGAAAGTTGAAAGACAAGACAGAGACAATACACATCACTTAAGAAATGAATACTGTAAACCTATGCTAACACAATCTGCATCGCTGTTGGAACAGACAGTGTGTGTATGGATGTGGCTGTGCGAGGCAGGTTTCAAGCAGCCCATCTAATGCTTTGCATAAATGATAAACTTACACAGGCTGGACATTGATCTCGAGTTCAACAGCTGTTGCGATATTGACAACACACAAATTAATAATGAAGGTCTCAGCTACTGGAATAGAGTGTCTCGTCACACGTAGTTATTTAATATGTGCTCAGGGATTTTTTTTTTCTACCATTTGTCTAGAAGAGAAATAACCTCCTCCTCCTCCTTTCCTACATTCTCTCTAATCTGCTCTCTCTTTCCATCTTTCTCATTTACTCTATCACTGTCTTCCTGTATTGTTCTCTCTCTCTTTCTAACTCCCTACCACTCTCTCACTCATAAACCCACACACATGCACAACGTCCTCTGGAGAGATGAAATAGGCTGGGAAATGGGATTGTGTGGGACCATTTTAAGGAGCAGGATATTATCTCGAGACCACAACTGCACTTAGTGAGAATGTGATATGGCAGCTCAGCACCTCCTGCCCAATGTGGGTTTTTATTTTACACCTTCCTAAGTTTTGGCACTGTTAAGTGATGTACAAACTAACATCTGTGAACATAAATTCAAATTGCTTGCCTGCTGTATTCAAGACATAAGATTTTCCACTGGGCATGCACATTCTTCCAGAACTGGCCCAAAAGAGGCTGCTCTGCTTCTAGACATAGTGTGTGAAACAAATAGGTCTAAAGGCTAAGCTTTTTAATTGAACAACATTTTGGGAATATTTGGAAACCAGTTTTGAAATGTTGTCCATGTCTTGCTTGCTTTACAGATACAACTGCTCAATATTCCTAGGCCTTCTACTTTGATATTTTTATTTGAAGATGTGGTACTTATTCCCCTGTTAAAAAGCTCTGGAATACAGGCAGGCGTGTTTCGCGTTTCTATTATGAAACTATGCTTTTGTCATAGTATGCGGTTTAACACGGTCCTTTCTTGAAAAATAAATCATGTGGATGGGATATTCAATTACCATAGGCTGCCATATTTATTTATTTATTTATGTTTAACAGTGATTTTACATAGGTTGAAAAGCATTTTTTATTTCACTGTGCATTTTGGGTATCGAGTTCCTTTTGCTATTACATCCCAAACTAGCATAAAAGTCGGTTCAACAAGCATGTCAGAATTTTCATAAGACAGACATCATTCTACATCGAATGCCGAGCAGGTTTACTCAACCCTTAAAAATTATCTATGCAGATTATCTTTTTTCCAGATTTCTCCCCCCGTAACCAGATGCTTGTGGGTCTTTATAATTTGTATAACTGTACCTCCCTCCCAGACTTTTAATTTATGCATTATAATAACGAATTACTCTTTAAATGTTACATTGATCTTATTCTACCATTAGTCTTGGTGGCTGCTCAGATGTAGAGAACAGGGTAGTGTGAGAAGAGTGATCCGCTGTGGCGACCCCTAACAGGAGCAGCCGAAAGGAGAAGTCGTCGTCGTCGTCATCGTCTTGGTGGCTGCTGTTAGTCGACATAATTAATTCATCATCAAAAGCTTCTAACCTGTTTATTTTTAAACATCAGGGTCATGGAAGCCTATCTCAGCGCACATTGGGTAAGAGGCAGGGGACAGAGGTTGGACATGTTGCCAGTCCATCACAGGGTCACACAGAAAAACAAGGAAAAGAGTAAGACCGAGGAGGAGGTTTATGGATGTGGTGAGGGGAGACATGCAGGTAGTTGAGGTGAAAGAGGCAAATGTAGAGGACAGGGTAGTATGGAGACGAGTGATCCGCTGTGGCGACCCCTAACGGGAGCAGCCAAAAGGAGAACAACAAGAAAAAGAAAAATCAACCTAATGTACATGTCTTTGGACTGCGAGAGAAAACCCACGCAAGTGCAAAATTCTACACAGAAAGCCTCTTTGACCGGGAAACGAACCCGGGACCTTTTTTCTGTAAGGCAACCGTGCTAAAAGTTTTTGGAATCCCATAGAATTGGTTTAGGGAATCATAAGACTTGATCCTATTCAGCTAATATTGTTGCTGTGTATGCCAGAAGCTTCTGCAATTTCACAATGGAAAAAAAACTGGAGTAAATGGAGATTTTGCAAAAAATCCTAAGGGGATGGATAAAAATTATGCAAAAGAGTTTCAGGACATTAAAGCTGAATGAAGTATATAAAAACAAGGAGCAGGGCTTATAGGAAAAGATGACATCTGATTCATCCCTGGTTCGACAGTTAGCTTTAACACCCTGACCTTACCTTTTTTACTTTCCCATCCCTTATCGTCATTCCTCCTGCACTTCACGCGCTCCTTCTCTCTCCCTCGGTCCCTGCAATATATTTTCATGACTTTGCTCTCTGCTACTGATATACAGCTCATCTCAATCCCATCAATCAACTGTCGTTCACGCCGAGGAGCTCCTTACACCCGTCAGCCTTCTACTCCAATGATATTCCATCCACAAAGTTAATAAATAACCCCACAGCGCTCGCGCAGTCTTTGCTTTCTTTACTGATGCCTTACTACTGAGGCTGTGGGGGGGAAGGGGAGAACATTTTGATGACTAAAATAAATGTACTTGAGGCATTTTTGTTTTAAAAGTTGATCAGAGTATATAGGAACTTTTAATTAGACATTCATGATTTTCTAGTTCAAGGTGTAAATATGACGTGACACACAAGCCTATTTCTCTTGACAAAAGAAGGTGCAGAACATCATGAACTCTGAAATACCAGGACATTTTAAATCAAAACCTGGTGACCTGCGGCGAATGTTTAATTTCCTCAGTGTTCTTTGTAACTTTGTTGTTAACATGCTAAATCACTTTCATTTGTTTTATTAATAGTCATCACAGATACACATGCTTTAAAAGTGAAACGGTTAAACGGGGTTAGGATTTCCAAAGAACTAATCTCTAACACTACTGTGTGTGTGTGTGTGTGTGTGTGTGTGTGTGTGTGTGTTTCCATAGTCATGCTGATGTGCATACAAAAAGAAACTAAGGTGTATATTGATTTTAGTTCCTTCAGGATTTCACCATGTCTGAACACAGCTAATGTAATGCAAATGGAACCAATCCCTGTGCATTCTGCATAACCATACAAATTTACCCAATCATAACGCAAAGTTGACCAAGCAACGACTACGGAAAGACTTCCTCATCAAATTCACTTCCTTGTCTCTTTTTTTGTAGATGTACCAATACAATAATGTCTTTCATTTTCACCAAACATTACAGCAAAAGCACTCTTAAAGCACTGTTCCGATGATCTTGATGAATGCCAACACTGCACTGCTGCAATTTAAACTTCAGTTTTCATGCAACAAGTTATCTTAAATATTTGGATATTTTTCAGTGAATTACAGACGATATAAAAAGATTACACACCCCTGTTAAAATAATATAGTTGCATATGTGTGCACACCCTTATAAGCTGGGAATATGGCTGTGTTCACATTCAACTCGTTTTAAATAAGAGTCCGTACACATCATCATTTAAAGCATCTTTCATTAAAAAATAGAAAACAGAATAAAGTCCAGTTATTTCCTGGCATTTCCTTAGTTGCAGCTTACATCAAAAGCCCTGGTCCACAGAGAGCTTCAATCAGCAAGATCTCATTGTAAGAAAGTATCAGTCAGGATAGGGGTACAAAAGAATTTTCAAGGCATTTGATACATCATGGAACACAGTCATCATCTAATGGAGAAAATAGTGACAATACAAAACACTGGTCATCCTTTCAAAATTGATGAAAAGACAAAAAAGAAAACTGGTCAGGGAGACTTCCAAGAGGTCTACAGCAATATTAAAAGAGCTGCTGGAATTTCTGACAAATACTGGCTGTGTATTACATGTGACAACAATCTCAAACAATTCTCCCAAGAACATGTGGGAAATGGTGCTATGGTCTGATGAAACACTGCGCGTCACCAAAGAAACCACACAATGAAGCATGGTGCTGGCTTCATTATGCTTTGGAGTTGCTTTTCTTCAGCTGGAACTGGGGCCTTATTGGAGGGAATTGTGAACAATCTTAAATACCAGTCAATACTGTAAGAAAACCTTCAGGCTTCTGCAAGGAAGCTGAAGATGAAAAGGAACTTCATCTTTCAACTCGATAACGATCCAAAACACACATCCTCATCAACAAATGGGTTGGGCTTATCCAGATGAAAATTCATGTTTTGGAATGACCTAGCCAGAGCCCAGACATAATTCTAATTGGAAATCTGTGGGGTATTCTGAAGAGGACTATGCACAGGTGATGCCCTCGCAATATGACAGATTTGGAGTGTTTTTGTAAAGAAGAGTGGGCAAATTTTGTCAAGTCAAGATGTGGCATGCTGATAGACTCGTACCCAAAAAGACTGAGTGCTTTAAAAGGTGCTTCAACAAAATATTAGTTTAAAAAGGTGTGCACTGCACTCACGCAACCACATTAGTTTTTTTATTTTTAGTTCCCCACACCTGAAATATGAGCGTTTATTAAATTGTACAGATTATAGTTTTTATTCTAAGGGGAAAAAAAGAATTTATTTACTGTGGTTTGTTACTGTGGTTTAACAAAAACCCTTGCATTTTAACAGGGGTGTGCAGACTTTTTATATACACTGCAGATGCAAGAATAAACAGTGCCTTGCAAAAGTATCAGTACCCCTTGAACTTTTCCACATTTTCACCACAAACAAGTATATTTTATTGGAATGTTTCGTGAAAGACCAACACAAAAGTGGCATACACTTGTGAAGTAGAAAGAAAATTGCAAAAAATAAAAAATATCTGAAAAGTGCAGTGTGCAAAAGTATTCAAACCCAGAGTCAATAACCTTAGCTTCATGCTTAGGTTATTGTTATGTTGGAAGGTACATCTACGCACTAGTCTTAAGTGTTTTGCAAACTCTACCAGGTTTTCTTCCAAGATTGCCCTGTATTTAGCTCCCATCCATCTTCCCATCAACTCTGACCAGCTTCCCTGTCCCTCCTGAAGAGAAGCAGCAGAGCATGATGCTGCCACCACCATGTTTGACAGTGGGTATGGTGTGTTCGGAGTGATGTGCACTGTTCGGTTTTCACCACACACAACCTTTTGCATTTAGGCCAAAAAGTTCCACTTCCACACGGAAGGTAACTCTGAGTCACTCACATGGCAAACTGCAGAATTATTGTGGTTTTCTTTTAACAGTGGCTTTCTTTTTATTTTTTGCAGTGCACAACTGATAGTTGTCCTATAGGCCGATTTCCCCATCTGAGCTATAGGTCTCCATGGGCCTCTTGGCTGCAACTCTGATCATTTCTCAGTAGGTTGGCAATTGTGCCATCTTCTTTCCATTTGAGGATGATGTACTTTATAGTGGTCAGTGATATGTTTAAACCCTGCTTTAAATTTCTCCAACAACTTTACCCCTGACCTGCCAAAATTGTCTAAACAAACCACAGAACAGCAATCAGTAAGGTAACTTCTGAAGGACATTGGATGCACTCAGAGAAAAGGGGGCTGAATACTTTTGCACACTGCACTTTTCAGTTTATTTGTAAAAACAATTTAACTCGTGTATAATTTTCTTAAGACTTCCCAATTGTATGGCACTTTGTGTTGGTTTTTCACATAAAATTCCAATAAAATATTTATGCTTGTAGTCAAAATGTGGAAAAGTTCAAGGGGTATGAATACTTTTACAAGCCACTGTACTCGTATAATAGCTCAAAAGTAACAATAAATCCATACTTTACTAGAATTGTTCTCTATAAAGTCCTTTTAATCGAATCCTCATTAATAAGAATTCCACGTACAACCATCCACTCTGTAAGCAGTGAGTTTAATAATAAATACAGCTGTGGGTTTAAGTATTAACAAGTACGAACTGAAGAGAAGATCAGAATCCATCTCAGAACTTTAATGAGATCGTTTTTCATCGGAGATACATTAAAACATAAGGTGAGAGACAGTCGACCGGCTGCATTATTCAACGACCAGCAGCATGTCGAGGGTGTATAGACAAAAAATATTAAATACAGTGGTACTTTGGCATAGAACTAAACTTTCATTTAAAAAGCCAGTTCGCTCCAGGATAAAACCACTGAAATACAACTTTTCCCCTAAGAAATAGTGGACATCGTAGACATGTTCCAGTCAACTCCAAAAATTAGGATCAATCAAAAGGACCATTTTCCAATACAATAATTGTACTTTAAAATTGCGTACAATAACAAAAAAAAAAAGCATAATTAGTTAAAGAAACACGACAATAATTTGTCACCATATTTTTTTCATCGTTTCCAATTGGACTGTGCAATCAGTCCCAATCGCAATATGCGCCCTTGCGATTTGTAAAACACACAAGGCCGGTATGCTATATTTCCTGTTCAGTTGGGTTGCTTCGAATTTGATTGTGCGGGTAAAAAAAATTCATTTGAGTGGTAGTTGAATTATTTAACAAAACCCCAAACTGAAAGATGACACCAGAAATTCGAAAAGGAAATGGTTAATTCTGTCAGCCAACTTTATCTCTTCATTGCAAATTTTTTAAACAGTCGAATGATCCAATAATTCAACCATGAGGGGCTTTTAGACGTGTAATGTCTTTACATATTCTTATCAATGGACCATTAGTCATAACTTGTGTGTGTTACAGTCTACCTAGATGGATGGATGGATGGATGGATGGGATGACAGACCGACAAACAGACAAAGACAAAAATACTTTATCACAAAGAGAAATTTTATATACTGTTGTCAGTCAATCAAATAAAATTTTTGAAACGCAAACTCTATCAGCTTCAAATGAATTTAAGAACAGGAGAGAGAATAATTACCACTGAGTGCCATCAATCAAAGAGGAAAACTCAACATCCTCACAGCTCAGGAAAGAGGAAAAGACTTCATTTAAATAAACCTTCCTCATTAACATTTTTCCATGACATAAATAACACGGAGAGAAAACCAATCTTCTGACTCATTTAAGTTAAGATGAGTACTGAGATGACAAATAAATAAATAAACATTATTGTGAAATAATCAATGAAGACAAATAATAAACAATTGTCTATAATGACAATCTCCTAGAACATGTTTTATATTTATTTTTACCCCGGCAGTCTAATAATTTGGTGATGTCTGTAAGAAACTATTTATTATAAATTTTATTATAATAAACTGTATTAAATTGTAGTGTTTAACAGGATTTTGGAAGGTGAGAGGATGCCTAAGGAATGGAGAAGGAGTGTTCTGGTACCGATTTTTAAGAAT
>JAOTRA010073800.1:0-13802 GCA_026260255.1 Pseudolaguvia tuberculata | reverse complement strand
GTGTGTGTGTGTGTGTGTGTGTGTGTGTGTGTGTGTGTGTGTGTGTGTGTGTGTGTGTGTGTTTGTGTGTGGTTGTCCGTCTATGTGTGGCCCTGCGATGGACTGAACTTTATTTCAAAACTTGCAGTTGTTCTTGTTTAAGGTCTTGTAATGTTCTCAAAATGTTAATGGTTCCATTACATTTCAGTCAATAAATTATGGCATAATATATTCAGGAGCCTGAGGTGATGCTACACAGTTTTCATATTAAGGGTCACAACTGACGAGCATTGAAAGCATATCATTTAACAGCAGATGTATGGGCTAGGGGAAGTGTCAGTGGGTTGATAGGAACCAGGAAGACCTGGGATATAAGATTTAAGCCCCACCACCACCAAGGAAACCAGGAAGATCTGTGTTTAAGCCCCATTACTGCCATGTCCACTACTGTTGGGTCTTTAAGCAAGACCCTTAATCCTTCCTGACCCTGCACCCTGACCCCAACCTTCCAAGGTGGGATATATAAATATTAACAGTTCACTATAGGTTGTACAGTGTATAATCATATATGCGACAACTGGAACTAGAATAAGTGGACAATTGAGTCCAATCCACCTCTGGGCCCCAACAAGCGTCTCCAACACCCAAATACTCAATTGTATAAATGAGATAAATGAAAGTTGCTCTGGATAAGATTGTCTAGCAAATTATGTCATTGTAAATGCAATGTAATGTAAATGTGTAGGACTTGAAGATTTTATTGACACATTTGCAACTATGAAAATATGTGGAAAGCCAAAACTTAACATCAGGCCCTGTCGGTATAATGAGAAGAGGATGGAAATCCTGCACTGGCATGTATCCAACAGCATGCAAAGCGCCGAAGCATAAAGCAAGAATTTTGAGAATTGTTTTGTATAAAGAGCCCATCCAAGACTGTAAGAACTGTCAGTGACTGGTTAAGATTTCTAAGCACTTAGGGGAAACAACACTCCGGGACTGTTACCTTTCTGTCAGCAGGTGATAAATTGTAACAGCAGAAACCAGATGGCTTCAGGAATTAAGTCATGTTCAGAGATGCCCTCAGGGTGGGACAGGTCTCTTCTAAGAAAAAAAGCATAAAGCAGCTAAGTCACCATTTATTTAACTTAAAGATTTGATTATACCTCCAGATATAGAAGATCAGCAGAATACTAAGAAAGACAAAACTATACTGTGGCACTACATTTTAAGGCCAAGACAATTGTGTAGTATTTCAATTTTATACACAGTATAATGTTTTATTGTTTGAAAGCCATTTTCATTGCCAAATGAACAAAGGACCCTTAGTGGCCCTATATGCAATAAACTCTCAGGCTAATTTGGATGGACTGGCGGCAAGTTCAGGGTGTATCCATCCTGCCGTTCAACCCTTCAGAGAGCTGGGATAGGCTCAAGCAGTACCCTGTGATCCCAAAATAGGGAATAAGTGGGTATAGAAGATGAATGGGAAGGTGGGAAGTGGTGGCTTAGAGGTTAAAGTTTTTGGCTGATACCAGAAAGACGGGGGTTTGATTCCCACCTCCACCAAGCAACAACTGTGGGCCCTGGAGAAAGGCCCTTTGTACAAAATTGATCAAATGTACAAGTGTCTTTGGATAAGGGGCGTCTGCTCAAATGCTGTAAAGGTGAACGAATGAATTAAGAATCCATGATGAACTATGAACTATATTTATATTAAACATTTAGATCTTATACAGTTTGTCAACTAAAGACTGTGCAAAAGATATTTAAAAACAAAACCGCAGTTGATGCAATATGACCTTGACTCCACTTCATTGACTTCATTGTTCTCGTAGAAGAAAAGGGAAATGTTTTGAAAGAGGTGTAGGGCCAGCTGCAGATACCCATTGGGATGTTTTACTAAGAAAATACTACCAAAACATACCGTAGGTTTATGGACAAAATGTTTATCCCTAAACAAGAGTACAAAAAAAATTAAAGCAAAAGTCTACTTTAAAAATGAAAAGCTATCTCATTTTCTCCGTTTTTTTTTTGCTAATGTCAATAGCTTTTTTGGAAAATCTTAATTTGGTTGTATTTGACTCCTAATCTTTATTCATTCATTCATCTTCTTACGCGGTTATTCCCTAATTAGGGGTCACAGAGGTCTGCTGGTGCCTATCCCAGCTCACATAGGGCGAGACAGGTCGCCTGCCCATCACAGGGCAACACCTAATCTTTATTAAAATATAAAAGAAACCATTGAAAAAGTAGTGTAGCAAGAACATCTACCACACAAGGTGTTAAAATGTGGAGGTAAAGAACCACTTAAACTTTAGATGGATTTTGCTACATACATTTTTACTACCACTGAATAGAAATTTAGTCTATTTAATCTGCTTTGCTAAATACGTTGTCGAGATTGATCGAGTTAGCTTTTAGTTTTTGCATATGTGCTGTACCAGTCCTTCTGCTGCGTGATCTCAGCTGTGTATCATTGGCAGCAAACACAGTGGTTATCCGTTAACCCTGAAGGTGTAGGCTATAGCTGTTAAAAATTAACAATTTCATTACAATGTTTTAATTAATTGTTTTTTTTCCCTCTTTCCACAAATTTTTCACATTTAAATTTCCAATAGTGAGCAGGAAGTGAGGTGAACAAAAGGAGTCTTTTCATCAAACATACTTACACACTATTTGGTTCTTCGTTTGCACTTCATCTCACTGTGTTTGCACTGACAAAACACAAAACCATGTCTAATTTTGGTTCTGGCAGGAGGGCACATCCGAGTAAATATTTTCATTTAAATTAATGTAATGAAGCAGAAGCTGATGTTTAATTACTATATTATATTATAACCTTCTCCTTTAGTGATCACCATAGAAGAGAAGAGAAGAGAAGAGAAGAGAAGAGAAGAGAAGAGAAGAGAAGAGAAGAGAAGGAAAGAAAAGAAAAGAAAAGAAAAGAAAAGGTAGACTCACACAGATCATCAAAATTTCTATCTATTAAAATACACAAATGAAAGCTAAAATGTTGACGATAGTCTTTACTATTCATAAAATCATATTTGATTCAGTGAATTGTTGTTTGCTCTGTGATGGACTGGCGACCTGTCCAGGGTGTAACCCTGGCTCTTGTCCTATGTGAGCTGGGATAGGCACCAGCAGACCCCGAATTAGGGAATAAGCGGGTAAGAAAATGAATGAATGAATAATGCAATCATTATTTTTTAAATAATGTTTATGGAACCCATAGACCATACAGCCAAACCAATTGCCTCTCATTCATAGAAACCCTGGTCACTGATTCAGTAAGTAATGAAGAATGTAGCTGGTTCTGCTTTAGAAGTTCCACCAGAGGAAATCCACAAATGAGGTCAACGTCCAGATCAGAGATATACTTTGCTTAATCACAAACATTTTCCAACATTAGGAATGTGTCAAAATATGATGCTGCAAATCTATTTGACTGTTGTGGATTTGTCTTTTAGCCATGGATATAAACCCACGGACTCTTTAATATTATATATCAATTCCCATGGGACCTGAGATCTTAAACAAATAATGAGAATATTGGAAATGTTACAGTCTGTGGCTTGGGTGAATTTTGACAGCGTCTTCATTCAGTTACAGATCCATTTCCTCTAGCGGAACATCTGGCTAGTGAGTCAACACTGAGACCTCCGGTCACCAAACAGAGCCAAGTATCAGCAAACATTTTGCCCACCAAGGAAGAGGATAGAAATAAAAGAGCAAAGTATAAGGCTGGAAAATGTTTGCCGGAGTTGCTGAGAAAAAAAGAAAGCTTAATCCTCTTTGAGCTTCATCCGTTTACATATACACAAGTAAAGACTTAACAATGAACTGATTTACACTAAAAGGAAACACAATCCATGCATATGATCCAAGAATTTGTACATTTGTTACTTCCAGCTGGTCTCTGGCAGCAACTTTCCCACTACCAGCTAACAGCCTTAATCGTTCAGGCACCCAAAACATTCCCAAACATTAGCTGTGCTAAACAATCAATTATCAGCACATCATCCTGGCCGTCACAGCTGAAAAGTATCCGTCTTTCCGGGAAGATTAGGTTGGGTTCTTATACCCAAAAATTCTGGTGTGAAAGTAAGGAATCAAATGAAACTTTAGAGGAAGATGGGATTTGGTGTTGCCTCACAACAAGAAGGGTTCGATTCGGTAGTGGCTTTTCGGCGTGTTCTGTTCTGTGGATGTTTTCCTTTGCGTTGGTTTACTCTGGTTACTTTGCTTACCTCCCACAGTAGGTTAGGTTGATTGGTGATTCTAGATTGCCCATAGGAGTGAATGTGAGTGTGGCCTTGTGACGGACTGGTAACCTTCCCGGTGTTTTACCCCTCCTGTTGTTTGTACTTACAGAGCTGAGAGCAGACTCCTGTGCCCAGGAATAAGGAAATAAGCAGGTATTTTACAAAATTAATGAAAAATTGTGGAATGTTGCAAAAGTTTTAGTCCAATGTCTAAGAAAAAACTTTGGCATCCCCCGTGATGCATCATGCCACAAAACATTTATTTTGATAATATAACTGCTTATTCACATACATACACTCACGACCATGCACACAGCTTTCAACTAAACTAAACGTTTATTCAATGTTTTCAAATGCCTTCTTTAAAATCGAGAACAAACAACAACTATGCACCTCATTTGGTTATGTATACAATAGGAATAAATCATTTATAAGCACAGCCATAATTAGATTACTTTGCACACCTTCTTATATAGTACGATTTACATGTACTATAGCTCAGGTTTTTTTTCCTTGATCAAGAGCCCAGCAGTGGTGGCGGTGGTGGTTCTGGGAATTACACACATGATCATGATCATATGATTAGCAGTCCAACATCATAACTACCAAGCCACCAATTTATACTATGTTATTTAACATTTACAAGAACACAGCAAATCCCAGTCATTTCCATTATTAAAAAAATCAAGTTAATCATTTTCTTGTAACCCGTTTACAAGACAGTGGCTCAATGGTTAAGGTGCCGAGTTGTTGATCGGTTGACCAGGAAGACCTGGACCCCGCTACTGTTGGGTCCTTGAGCAAGACCTTTAACCCTTCCTGCTCCAAAGGTGCTGCACAATAGCTAGCCCTGCACTTTGACCCCCAATTTACTAAGATGGGATATGCGAAGAAAACATTTCACTATATATTGTACTCTGCATAATCATGTATGTGACAAAACTAAAAGCTTTCCCTTTCGTTTTTCCTAATTGATGGTCACGGGGTCTGCTGGAGACTATTACAGCGCACATATAGCAAAAAGCATAGGTACACCCCAGATAGGGTTATCAGTCTATCGCAGGGAGAAAGATACCTTGCCCAGGAATTGAGCTGGGGTCTTTCTTGATGTGAGGTAACCCTGCTAACCACTACAAAAACAGGCCTTATTAAAAAAATAATAATAAGGTCAAATGTTAAGCATCAGTTGAATGTGAAGAATACAGCAATATTCAGCAATAATTTCAACCCAGGATCACCTCACAGAGACAACAAGTCCACAATGAACCTATTGTAACTTGTTGATGTGGCACAAAAAACATATGACAGTAAAAAACATCAAGCACTGGGCCCCCTCAAGTGACTGACAGGACAAAGCTTTAAACTTCTGATAACCTGGAATAAAGTAGCACTTCCCACACAACATGACGCAAGTCAATAGAGATAACAGGAAGTGCCAGATATATTGACCACCGAGGACCTCATAAAGTGTGAACAAGTAGACTCTTTATTTGGACTGTGTGCAAGCGTAGGACAGAGTATAAGAGGCGAGAAAGTATTCAAGAATGCTACGAAATATGTGGCAAAATGTGGACATGGGTGTGGACGTTAAAGGAATACAACCAAGTTAAAAAATTAAAATGTCAATGGACAGGAACAATAACAAATCATTGCTTGTAGACGTCCAATCTGGTCGAACCACCTTAGCTGGTCCTTGAACCCAAAGAACAAATACCAAATGTAAATAAATTAATGAAAATAAACAGCACATCATTATTTGCTCAGGATGAATAATTGCTAATTCATATTTCCAATACAATAAACCATACTAATAAATTCACAGCAAGTCCCAGATTCGATTACTGGACTTTTTGTGTGGAGTTTGCACGCTCTCCCTGCGTTTGCATAGGTTTTCTCTGGATACTCCAGTTTCCCTCAACAGTTCAAAAACATTTATAATTGCCTATAGGAGTGAGAGTGTGTTTGTGTGTGTGTGTGTGTGTGTGTGTGTGTGTGTGTGTGTGTGTGTGTGTCTGGTTGTTTGTCTATGTTTGGCTCTGCAAATGACTGGTGTCTTGTCCGGTGTGTACCTTTTACTCTACATGTGCTCCAGCAGACTCTAGTGAATGAATAAATGAAAGAATAAAATCATGGAATTACTCTCTGCTTGTCTATGCCATCTTACGCCTATCTTTTCTCTAATGCAGACCACCAGGAACGTTTTCCCAGCACTTTTTCAAATGTTAAGCATGTGGTTTGCATCAAAGACTTCCTGAATAATGCAGTCTAAATCATTCGACTGTCCCCTTAGCAATAAAGCAACTCATTTCTAGTCATTCTATAAAAAGAGACAACGGTTCAGCTGTTGTAAAAACACTTCTGTAACCATTTGCCATTGCTCGTTGGAACATCTACCAGTGATGCCTTGTAGATTTTCAGTAATAGTGTTTTATATATATGTCATCTCTATTATGTTTTTCGAATCTATTTTCTCCATCTCTCTAAATAGACTAAACTGTATTAACATAATAAGAAAGCAAACATAGAAGAACCTTCAGAACTGTCCAGTGACATGTAGATCTCAAATCATCAACAACCAGCATTAAAACCCAACATTAATTCAAGTATAATTCCAAAGTATAAACCAGAATGTTCTGTACTTTTGTCAAAAATCAAGACTCTTGACCACAGGAAATCTTTCTAACATGTTCATTGTAACTGCAGCTCTTAGACGGTTAGCTACATAAACCATTTGAAAACCAGCTACAAAAGAAAGGATACAGATAAATTGTATTATTTGACAGCATTAATTATAGATTAAGGTATTAGACTACCCTGCGTTCTAGATTAAAGACTAGTTTAACTTTTATATGGAGAGTACTGCAAATAATATCCAATGCGTAATCTCATAGGACACAAGTTTCCAGACTAGCGGCTGATGATACTTTTTCACACGCTCTTTAGTCACACTTTTTGCAGGAATGCATGTACCCCATTGCCCCTTCTGAACAGATATTCCCACATCTTGACAATTGCAACACAAGCAACAGATGTTACACTGCATAACAGTTCCCATAACATGACTGTAAATCTTATATTTTCACACGCCTGCTGGATCCAAAATTACAGAAATTACTCTAGTTCTCGAACAAACCGGACCATGAACAAGGTCGTAACTACAAGCGACAACATTAACAAGAACATGCAAAATAGTTTAGTAGGGTGGTGCCATGCGTAGCCAAAAATCAAAAAGCGTGAATGTGCAAAACGAATTAAAACACAACGTGCCCTGTGTCCTTCTCTCTCCACCCACACCTGCATGCACCTACATCTGTCTCAAGTTCACACAGCACTGAAGCATGCAAACCAACCCAGACAAATAAACATAAACACGCCTTGTCACAGATGAGGGACACAACCCACAAATAGTTGGCGAATGGTTTAGAATGCATCTCTTTAATAGACTGAAAGTGATGGCATTCTAACCTGCCTTTACCTTTCAGTGTACTAATGGACAAGCACTGATTGGCATCATCACTCTCCTCAGGGAGTGTGCTGCATTCCACAGGGAAGGGTCTGTCCTGCAGGTGTGTCCAGCATTTGTCGATCAGGAGCTCGCAGAAGCTGCGGCATGGCATCTGTGGGGTCAGCCCCGGCGCCCCGCAACGAGGCAATGCCAGCAAACAGAAAAACAACTCCAATGCATCGTGGCAGCCTGTCTCAATAAGAAAAGCCCAATCACCCAAAAGTGCCTGCACTTCCTCCATTCTGGTCTGGTTAAAAAAGTTGGGTACTGTAAAGCTAGCATTTTTTAGGCCATGGCAAAATGGCAAATCTAAATCTACCACCAAACAGCGTGGGGATTCTGTGGCAGGTGTCTCAGTAGCTAGGAACAACCCACTGTTTTCTACAGTTAGTAAATCACCTGAGACAGAGTATTCATTAGAATACTGTGTCGTGTTATTAAGAGCAGCATGCCAAATAGAAGTATTGCCGTTTGATGTGTTTCTATAACCCCTGACCCCTTGAGAAGAAATGTTTATGCTTATGGTAAACTGACTCGAAATGGGGTCACCAGGTGCTCCGATAGCTTTGCCAATGCGTTCGTCTGTTTCAGAGAGATTCACTCTGGCCAGATTCTTCTCCAGTTCCTCGTCTGTTTCAGAGAGATTAACTTGGATCAGATTCTTCTCCAGCTCCTCATCCATTTCAGAGAGATTAACTTTGTTCAGATTCTTCTCCTGCTCCCTAATTGTTTTAGGGAGATTTACTTGGATCAGATTCTTCTCCAACTCCTTATTTGTTTCAGATTGATGCATTTTGGTCAGATTCTTCTCTAGCTCCACAAACGTTTCAGGTTGATGCATTTTGGTCAGATTCTTCTCTAGCTCCACAAACGTTTCAGATTCATGCATTTTGGTCAGATTCTTCTCTAGCTCCTCAACCGTTTTAGAGAGATTCACTTTGGTAAGATGCTTGTCCAGCTCCTCAACTGTTTCAGAGATATTTGCTTTGCTCAGATTCTTCTCTGGCTCCCATATGATTTTAGATAGATTCGGTTTGGTCAGATCCTTTTCCAGCTCCTCATCTGTTTTAGAGTGATTTGCTTTGGTCAGATTTCTTACCATCTTCTCAACTGTTTCAGAAATATTAACTTTGGTCATATTGTTCTCCAGTTTTGTGTCCTCTGCAACAACATGAATATTATCCCCAGAAACTGAGAAATTGGTTTGAACATTGGTGACTTCCTGATTTCCTTTTAAAGGGGACCAAGTATCAGGTTTAATTGAAGGCCCAGAATCAGGTTCAACTCCAGACCCAGAAATAGACCATGATCCAGATCCAGAGTCAGATTCTAACCGTGGACCTGGTTCTACCTCAGTCTTTGATTGCTCATTCCAGGGTGCACTGACTGTAGATCCCTCTCCACTCCCCTTCTCCTCATCCTTAGCATGAGCATCCACATCAGAGGCATCTGTCCCTTCTGCCTGCACATATCCTTTCGCAGCTTTTGTTGGAGCAGATGTTCTCAAAGAAGTCACATAGGTTGGTGTCTGAGTAGACTTGTGGTTATCCTGTTGGTAATCAAACCACAACCATCCATGTGATTGCCCAATAGACACAGCCATCAACACACTAAGCCAAAGTCCTAGAGAATACATCTTGTTCAACAGTTTGTATAGGGTCTTGCAGCAGTCATGCCCACAGTCAGTAATCCACACTTTCTCACCCAGGAGTCACAACACTCAGCCCAGAAAAAGTACAGAGGAGGAGTAAACTATTGAGTGCACAGGAGGGATGCTTTCTTATTGGGCAGTGTTTGTGACTTTTCCTCCCACAGTTCCTCCCCTTTCTTTTGTCTCTGCAGTCATACAGTGTCTCTGCTGATAGATAATCTTGCCAAAAAAATGCCTGGGAGGCTTCCTTTTGTGAGTGCTGGTGATTTGAGCGACTAGGACAAATGCCTGCCTGATGGATTTTTTTCCTTTTTACAGTCTTTACAGAGACACACACATTCCAACCCCCATGTAGTTTAAAACAACTGTGCAAGATTAATCTTTTCTAAGATTTAGATGAAACATTACTAAGATTTAGATGATTTAAAAGATTTTGAAGGAGGTAAGAAAATTACTTGTTTTACCATCATCAGCACAGGATCTAAATTCATTCTCTCTCTCTCTCTCTCTCTCTCTCTCTCTCTCTCTCTCTCTCTCTCTCTCTCTCTCTCACTGGTCATTGTAAATTATTCTCTTTGGCTTTACCTTGCAATTAGTTATCTACCCCTAACTTTTTACTTCATACAGCCCATAGTTAAACAGTGATCCAGGACTCTGTTGTTCAGACTGGTAAAGGACATAAGGTGTAGTGAACAAACATATTAATGGGAGTTATAAGCTACAAAATTTATTCATTCATTCACCAATCCACCTCATCTGCATGTTTTTGGACTATGGGAGGAAACCAGAGTATTCAGAGGAAACCCATGCAAGCGCAGGAGAACATGCAAACTCCAAACAGAAAAATCCCCAGCCCAGGATTCAAACCCAGGACCTTCTTGTTGTGAGGTGACCATGCTTACCACTACACCACCTCACCACCCTAGCTACAAAATTTTGACTGTAGGTTTAGATGGCTAAATATATTTGCATGTATTTATATATTCTGACAAAGGCGTTGGTACAAAAAAGATTTGATTGATTCATCCAATCAAAATGTTGAAGAAAAACTCCTTTCACACATCATCATCATCACATGCCTGTCGACAAATTTATTTTGCATAGACAGAAATTGGTTGCCAGATTGAAAGTTACCTCAATGATTGTGCAGGCAAAAATTGCTTTGGTAAAAATTGCTTGGGAACTTGGGTTCAATTTGTCGGTTTTGAAGGATGTACATTTGAAGGATGTATGTAACAAACCCAAGTCTGAAAGATGACACCCAAAATTTCTCTCAGGCAAATTTGTTATTTTTTTATATGATATGTTATTAGGTACTGTTTAGGATATTAGGTTTAATATTTTGTGCAGTATCTTTTCTAATTGTATTGTTCTCATGTTGTCTTTGGTCATCTAGTCTGTTGGTATTCATGTGGGTATGGCTTATGGTTTTGGACCCCTAAAAATTCCAGTTCTATTTTCCCACTAAAATTTTCGCCCTATGTGCACTGGGATAGGCTCCAGCAGACCCCCGTGACCCTGTGAATTGGGGAATGAGCAGGTTAGAAGATGATTGAATGAATGAATGAATGAATGAATGAATGAATGAATGAATGAATTTTAAGATAAACTCCTAGTTTAATACAATTCTATTACAAAACTTTTAAATGGTCCCCCGCTCCGCTCCAAGAGAGCCGGACGCAGCACACCGAGCTCCGTCTCTGCCTGATGTCTCGGGCGGGGCGGCTCGGTGGCGTAGTGGATAGCACAGTCGCCTCACAACAAGAAGGTCCCGGGTTCGAATCCCGGGTTCGGGATCTTTCTGTGCGGAGTTTGCATGTTCTCCCCGCGTTTGCGTGGGTTTCCTCCAACAGTCCAAAAAGATGCAGATTAGGTGGATTGGTGATTGTAAATTGTCCATAGGAGTGAATGTGTGTGTGAATGGTTGTTTGTCTATGTGTTGCCCTGTGGCGACCTGTCCAGGGAAAACCCCGCCTCTTGCCCTATGTGTGCTGGGATAGGCACAGCAGACCCCCGTGATAAGAAGATAAATGAATGAATAAACTTTTAAATGATTTTCAGAAATTAGAATGTAAATTTGTCTAAGGCTTTCATCACTAGCTTTCTGTAAAAAAATCTCTCATTTCAGCTTCTCCAGGTAAAGAGGTTAAGGTAACAGCAAACTTTACTTCATCCCACTTCATTAATATAACCAGGTCAGCCTACTTCTATCTTTGATAGATCAAACGTCTTTGTCCCTCACTCACGGATCACACTGTCATATTAGTTCCCAACCTAGTCACATCTCAACTCGACTACTGCAATTCTCACCTGTTGGATTCCATCAGAAAATTCTCAATAAACTTGTACAAATGCAGCACCTCTCACATCACACCTGTTCCACAGCAGCTGCATTGGCTTCCCACCATGTTCCGAATCCAATATAAAATATTACTGCCTACATAAAACCAATCCCTGTTTTCTTTCCTATCTCACTGACCTCATCTATATTCTCTCTGCTCCTATACATCTATCCTTCTTACTGCCCCCTATGTTCGTCTCATCACTATGTCGGCTAGAGCTTTAAGCCGATCAGCTTCATATCCTAGACTCTCCTACTCTCTGTGAGTGCTCTCTTTTTTCCCTAATTCGGGGTCACAGGGGTCCACTGGTGCCTATTCCAGCGCACATAGGGCAAGAGTCAGGGGTACACCCTGGGCATGTCGCCAGTCCATCACAGGGCACATATAGATGAACAATCACTCACACACACATTCACTCCTATGGGCAATTTAGAACCACCAATCAACCTAATGTACATGTTTTTGGACTGTGAGAGGAAACGGGAGCAACCTAAGGAAACCCTCTCAAGCAAAAGGAGAACATGCAAAGTCCACAAAAAAGATCCCCGGAGCGGTAATCGAACCAGGGTCCTTCTTATTGTGAGGTGACTGTGCCTTCCACTATGCCATCAAGCCACCTTATTGTTATTATTGTTTTTGTTTTTTTTACCAATATTATCAGTCTAACAGCAAATACCACTGTCTCTGGATTATTCCAAAAGTAATTTCAGCAGCTTTAGGTTCAATTTAGTTTAATCTGGTTAAAATGGGATTATTAACTCTTTGTGTGCTTATAATCCGGTTTAGAAGCATGTATACTGAATATATAAGGGCTACAGATTTAACATACACTGGATTTAAAGGAAAACACTGAAATTCCTGAGTCCATTAGTCGCAATAGCAAGTGTAACTATTTGGAAAAACCTACGCGCCTGGGTGCACAAGAAGCAACTGTGATTCAGGGACCCCCTCCTCTTCGTAGGCAGGAAACAGTATTAAAATGATTGGGGAAAATGTGGGAATGACATGAACAAATGCTGAACAGCATCCTCGTGCCAGAACCAGTCAAAAACACTAGTGGACCTTAAGCAATGACAAATGGCTATTGAGAAAATAGACAACAGATGCAGAAAGCTGTCCAATACACCAGATGTACTAATACAAAGATGCAACAGTGTAGAAACATTTGTTTAAAAAAGTTGCTATGTGCCAATAAGCCAATAAAAAAAATATGTTCATTCAAGTGAAGTTGACTAAAAAAAAGTCCTTTTTCTTATAATAAATGAAATGACCATAATC
This sequence comes from Pseudolaguvia tuberculata, assembly GCA_026260255.1. Classification (NCBI taxonomy): domain Eukaryota; kingdom Metazoa; phylum Chordata; class Actinopteri; order Siluriformes; family Sisoridae; genus Pseudolaguvia; species Pseudolaguvia tuberculata. Next base: position 779 of record JAOTRA010073800.1, on the reverse strand, counting down.
ATGGTTTCTAAAACAAGTAACGTATTGCATTATTGAATCAACACAAATGGCTTTTGAGTAGCTTTTTTTTAAGAAAAGAGGAAAGGTCTGTTCAGCAGCTGATATTAACAACTCAACTAAAGCTGGCTAGAATAGATAATTGTACAGAATATAATTTTACAGGGCGGTGCTGTAGCATAGTGATCATCTCACTGTAAGGAGTTTGCATGTTTTGTCCTCGCTTGCGTGGGTACTCCGGTTTCCTCCCCCAGTCCAAAAACATGTACATTAGGTTGATTGGTGTATCAAAAATGTCCATAGGAGTGAATGTGTGTGAGTGAATCGTTGTTTGTCTATGTGTGACCCTGTGATGGCCTGGCAACCTGTCCAAGGTGTACCCCCGCCTCTCGCTCTATGATAGGCAACAGCAGACCGCTGTGACTCCAAATTAGGGAATAAGGGGGTGGACTGTTGGAGGAAACCGGAGTACCCATAGAAAACCCAAGCAAGCGTGGGGAGAACATGAAAGACTCCGCACAGAAAGATCCCTGGCCAGGGAATCAAACCCAGGGCCTTCTTGCTGTGAGGCTATCCACTGCGCCACCGAGCTGCCCAGAATAATTATTAATTAATTAATGTAAAATATATTCAGATTATACGGACGGACGGACGGACAGACAGACAGACAGACAGACAGACAGACAGACAGACAGACAGACAGACAGATAGATAAATTAGACCGCCAGATATATTAGATAGACAGACAGATTAGATAGACAGACAGACAGACCGACCAACAG
>JAOTRA010073777.1:0-13804 GCA_026260255.1 Pseudolaguvia tuberculata | reverse complement strand
CCCATAGAAGTGAATGTGAGTGTGTGTGTGTGTGTGTGTGTGTGTGTGTGTGTGTGTGTGTGTGTGTGTGTGTGTGTTTGTGCGTGGCCCTGTAATGAACTGGCAACCTGTTCAGGGTTTACTCCTGCTGCCTTTCTTCCCTCCAGTGCTAGGATAGACTCCAGCAGACCCCATAAAATAAAGTATCTGTAAAAGAAATGTGAAATCTTAAAGTTGTCCAATTCTGCAAATGTGTCGGCATTAAAGGATTAATAAAAGGAAAGGCCATTAATTCTCAACTGCTCCCATGTAAAAATGATAAATACAGTTAATTTTCTGTACATCTCCCCTTTCCCCAGTAGAAAAGTCACCCCAATCATCAATTTCTCACCTCCTCTTACATTTCCTCTTTTCCAGAGCAATATACATTATTCTCTATTATACAAATGAGCAATTAGGGACAGCACGGTGGTGTAATGGGCACCATGGTTTTCTCACAACCCGATGGTCCTGGGTCAGGGATCTTCTGTGCAGAGTTTGCATGTTCTCCCAGCGCTTGCATTGGTTTCCTCCCACAATTCAAAACATGTACATTAGACAGATTGAGGAGTCTAAATTGCTATAAAAACCCAGCCATTAGTGCCAGTCCAAACTCATTCCTTAGTGCTAGTTCCAAGCCCAGATAAATGGGAGGGTTGCGTTAGGAAGGGTATCCAGCGTAATAACTCGTCAACTCAAATGTGCGGATCATGGGGGTGAAAGGGAAAAAAAAATACAAATGAGCAATTGAAGATTAAGGGCCTTGCTCAGAGGCTCAGCAGTGATAGCTTGGTGATGTCAGTTATCAAACCTTGAACCAATGAATTACCATTTTCTCTACTTTACCCCGTTTCAGTCTTCTCCTAAAATTCCTTATCAGCTCCTTTATCCAGAATGACATTTGAGTATTTTGCAGTGTGGCTAAATTGGTAAAGGAGACTAGGGTAAAGGGTGGGGATTTGTTTGTTTAACAGCAATAGTTGTTTGGAAAGTAGTAGCAGCTATAACACGTTAGTCAAGCTAATATCACTCTGTTGGTGTTCATATGTCTTACACAGCAGATTATTAATCCTCTAAAACACCATTTCAAAAAGATATTCAGACAAATGACAACAGTGAGTTTAAGTGTTATGGTGACGGAGAGTGGAATAAACTGAAATAAAGCAGTTTGAGGAGCAGTTAGTCGGTAGTTTGTCAGTCAGGTACCAGTATATGTTTGCATGCTAATTCCACTATACCAGAACAGACACTTTCACTTCTATGGACAGTTTAGAATCACCAATCAACCTAATGTACATGTTTTTGGACTGTGGGAGGAAACCGGAGTGCCCGGAGGAAACCTTACGCAAGCATGGGGAGAACATGCAAACTCTGCACAGAAAGATCCTTTGCCATAGAATCAAACCCGGGACCTTCTTGTTGTGAGACGACCGTGTTAAACACTAAACCACCGCATCGCCCTTGTGTACCATTATATTTATTATAAAAAATAAACTATCTGAGTATTTCTAAAAATTAAGATTCATCTTCTAACCTGCTTATTCCCTAATATGGAGTCATAGGGGTTTGCTGTTGCCTATTCCAGCACACATGGTGCAAAAGGCAGGGGTACACAATGGACAGGTCCCCAGTCCATATCTATAGCCAATTTAGAATCACCAATCAATCTAATGTACTTGTTTTTGGACTGTGAGAGGAAATCTGTGCAAGCGCAGGAAGAACTCGCCACAAAAAAGACCCCTTGTCTTGGAATCGAACCTGGGACCACTATTATTTTATTTGCATTGTAGGTGTTTGTGATGTTATTAGATTTACGGCATTTGGCAGGCACTCTTATCTAGAGAGAAATACATTTGCTCTCTTTTGTACAACTGAGCAATTGTAAGTTAAGGACCCTGTTCAAGGGCCCACAGTGTTGGCATGGTGGAGATGTACCAATACCTTAACCACTAAGCTACCGCTTTCCTAGAGTTATTTCAGAAATGCTCCAGATGATGTGTGTGGTACAGTTGTGGTCGGGGTATATATGTGGGAGGGCCACTTTGGGCTGGGAAAGGGTTGCATTGTACCTCAACACACAGTGGGTGGGTTGGCTTAGTGGTTAGCACTGTTGCCTCACAGTCAAGAAGGTCCTGGGTTCGAGAGAAAAGGTACTAGTGTGAAGTTGCTTATGTAAATGGCATAGAAAACACTACACTAAGCAAGACAGCTGTGCAGCACATAATACAGCACGCTATTCAGAAAGACCGGTAGAGGGCGCGTGCTCCTGTGTAAAGGCGAGGGCGGAGAGAGAGAGCGAGAGAGAGAGAGAGAGAGAGAGAGTTTATCCTTCTTTATTCGAGCTGAACCTAGGTCACACTCACTCTTTATCCGTCCTGTGTGTGTGTTCCTGCAGTCTTTTCTTCTCTCCTCACATACCGCTTCATTTTTGCTTGAATTGAGCCCAGTGCGCGTGCACGGACCGCGTTCACATCATAATGGTGTTAATCCTGAATTAACAGTTTGAGCAATGCGGCGATCGTCACTAGTTGGAGAAATAAAACCTCTTTAAAGTAAGTAAAGCGTTTTGTTTTTCCATCAACAGACAACCTACACACACACGCACACACGCTACCAGCTGGATGATCAGAATCCTCTTCGTATGTAAGTGTATTAAAAAAAGATGAGTTTCTTGCGTGACAGTTGAATTTGTTCCGTTTTTTATTATTGTGAGCGGTTTATAGTTTGACAATTAGGAAGAAAACCACACACACACACACACACACACACACACACACACACACACCTGTCTATGGTAGTTATAGACGGGCACTCGGGTTGCCATGGTATTAGGCAGCTCACGCGCAGCTGCGGAATTACAGACCCCACCATCACGAGTGGTTTACACAGGGTTGCCAGATTCGACTATTATTTTCGTCGTTTCACACTAACATTACTCATATAGAAATAAGCTTATTTCTATACGTTATATTTTGTGTTGGTTTCATAAAGTACGAAACCTTAGAAATGTTGAGATTAAACGGATCTGGCAACACTGAAGCGGTAAATCAGTCCTTATTATGTAATTCCGGGTGTGTGTTAAACTCTAAATGTTTAACATGTTTGTAACTGTTTTTTTTAATTGGCCTTTAATTCTTCTGGTTCTTTAAACTCCTCTAAAACATTCCAGCTTCTTTTCTTTAACAGCAAGCCAATCGGACGGTTTCCTTATGTTGCCATTTCATTACTATCAGACGTTTATTTTTATTTTTTACTTGAATTACTCACTAATGTGATACATCTCTTCAGGAAACGTCACGTCTAAACATTTAATTTATGTGGATGTGCCTCCTGTCAATCATTATATATACAGGATTTGATAGGACGTTGTAGATCCTGTGGGCGGAGCTACGTGTAGGAATCATTAAAAAATCGATCCCACTGAACTAAGATCAGATTCCTTAACTTTATTGAAATATATGAACACTTAATTACAGACAGACAGACAAACCTTTACTGTCATCACTTTACGTACATCCTAACGAAGTTCATTCATTCATTCATTCATTCATTCATTCATTCATTCATTCATTCAGACATTCATTCAGACATTCATTCAGACATTCATTCATCTTCATACCGCTTATTCCCTAATTCGAGGTCACAGGGGTTTGCTAGAGCCTATCCCAGCGCACATGGGGCGAGAGGCAGGTGTACACCCTGGACAGGTTGCCAGTCCTTCACAGGGGGGCATGGGCAATTTAGAATCACCAATCAAACCAATGTACATGTTTTTTTGGGCTGTGGGAGGAAACCGGCATACCTGGAAGAACACGCAAACTCTGCACAGAAAAATCCAGGAACCGAACCCGGGACCTTCTTGTTGTGAGGCCACTGTGACATCACGCTGCCCTGTACTTGTACTCACATTATTTATTTAGAAGTACACCATTTCATTGCTATATACTTGTGTACCTTGCAATGACTCCATCCATCCACCCATCCATTCAATAATACGGGAATAAAATTCTTCCTTTATTTTCTCTGTTTTCAAGACACTTTATATTGTTTTTCCTGTTTTATATAAATAAATGTTTTCAGTTTTATCATCTGTCCATTATTTACAGCTACATTCATACCTTTCCTACATGTAGAACCCGATAACACAGATACGGGTGTGTTTGTTCTCTCTCCACAAGGATCTGGGATTAGTACTAATCTTAGAGTTGTGTAACTTCTTTTCCAATCCACAGGCCAAAATACACATACACATGTTGTTGTGTTACATCTCATTAGGACCGAATAAAAATTTGACCTTATGATTGCTTTATATTTTTATTACATCACATCATCTCATTTAAACAATATTTCGATACCTAATAACTGTGTGTGTTCTTGTACTGTGATTGTCACTACCTCCTCCCTCCAGTGACATTGAACATCATTGTGAGTCATCACAAATGAAAACAGAACACTGAAAGCAGACAAAATATAAAGGTCACTGCTTAAGATTTCAGTTTCAGGGATTGCCGTGTACATGACCATGTCCTATAAAGAAGTTAACTATAGTAAACAATCCTATTTTACTATAAGATGCTAAGTTGTTGATCTAAAGAACTGGGTTCAAGCTTCACCATCACCAGCCGGAGTTGTTGATCAAAAGACCAGGAAGACAGGACGGGATGTAAGATGGGAATTTTACTGTGCTTTAAGTATATGTGACAAACGCATCAACATAAACAGTTACAAGATCAGAGATTGTTCCAGCATGTTCCCACTTTTGGGCCCTTGAGCATGGCCCTCCAACTCCAATGTGTCAGTATTATAATGGAGATAAATGTCAAGGTCAATGAAATACTGTGGCTGTGCAAAGCATGTCTATGTTTCCACCGTGTGCAATATTTTGGTAGAATCTTTACTGAACACATCTAAATATTTTGTTGCATGCATCACAATTGTTTCTTTTTAGAAAAGCTTCAACTCGCAAAACAATTGATGTGAAATCCTTATAGTATAAATAATAAAGTCCACACACACACACACACACACACACATGCACATCCTGGTGTAATCCTGATTTGTAGTCGTCATCAGTATCTTTTTGTCGGTTAATGACATGTAAAGTAACCAATCACATTCATCTTCAGCAACTGTAATGCTTAGAGGCATGAAAAATGTCTTTGTGTAACTGCAAGTGGTTTCTTTAAGGAAGTCGTGCAGATTAATGAGTCTGTACTGTAAACACAACGACTTTGTTTCCAGGCAGGATCAGGATGCACGCTGTATCATGCGACCTGATTCTGATTTTTTTTCTTCAATGTGGTGTACAGATTGCATTTGATCCCCGATGGTTTAAGCGAGATAAAAAGTTTATGGATTGTGATAGTTTCAATTTAGTTTCAGGTTTCATTTGTATGTGGAAATTAATCTTTCAATGAGAGCATGTGGTGACATGTGATGTCAATTTGGATTGACCGTCACATTAATGTGTGTATTAGGATTGTGCAATATATAGAAATGATCAAAACATTGTAATTATGTATATGGTGTTATGAATATCACAATTGTTTGCAATAAATGAACAATTTAACTCTTTGAATTTGATTGTTTGGTCAAAGTTTTTAGTCGATGCACTTGTTAATTTTGGATGTGTGTGTGCATGCATTGGCGCCAGATAATCGGTAGGCTGTGATGCTTTCATAGTGTGTTAAAGTCTTTGGGTTTTAAAAAAGACAATTGCATACAGAATAAAGAGGGGAAACATTACAAATCCTTAAAGTCACCTTAAAACTAGGAATACAACTGGAACAGATTGCCAATCCATCGGCAGGACCACAGTCACACTCACCTTTGGCCAATTTAGAATCACCTATCAACCTAATGTACATGGGGTTTTTTTTGACTGTGGTAGGAAACCGGAGAACCCGGGAAGAACATGCAAACTCAGAAAGGCCCATGTAATCTGGTCATTCAACCCAAAATGAGAATTGGGCATTAAGACCTGTCGTTCAAGCTGGAACTTTCATGTCCATGCAGTCTTTAAGCTGTGTGTTTGTGTTTGTGTGTGTGACTATCTAAAATGTTTTGCAAGTAATCAGCTTGTAATTGTGTGTGGCTGTTAATAAGCAGGTGAATAAGTCTTCAAATGCCCCAGATTCGGAGTATCAAACTCGAGTACCCGAAGAGTCACAGTCCTGCAGAATTGAGTTTTAGTACACAGAGCATGCGGTTTTTTTCCGAAAGACTAAAGGACTTGATTAGCTGGATCAGGTGCGATTAATTAGCGTTGAAGATAAACTGTGCAGAGCGACGGCTCTCCAGGAACCCAGTTTCTGCACTAGAGGATGTCTCATGTGTTGGTTCATTAATTGGTGTCGTGTGAATGTTGGCTCCCAGTGGAAATAGGTTACAGAAAGAGCAATAACTGTATACATTAGAAATTTCCGTGTGTGTGTGTGTGTGTATTTGTGTGTGTGTGTGTGTGTGTGTGTGTGTGTGTGTTGTTTTAGATCTTGGTATTTTTATACTGCAGGCTTACTGAAATTGAGGATGCCCTCTGTTCTATGTAGTTACGAACTCTGCTTTCATTATCATTCTTTACAATATGATTGACGAGTTACATCTCCAGTCTCTGTACCGCTTTGGTTGCCATAGTAATTAGTAGGTGGAACATCTAGAATTCAAGTGAGTTGCACTGATACTCATAAACATGCTCTGACCACAGCAAGACCTCTTGTCTCAAAAATTCCAGCAGCAGTGACAGAATGTCAAACTCAGTGTTGTGGAAATATTCATCTTTTTACCCACATAGAGCGAGAGGCAGGGGTACGCCCTGGACAGTGCACTATTCCATCGCATGGCAACATATAGACAACCACTCACACACACATTTATTCCTATGGACAATTTTGACAGCGTGCATGTTTTTGGATGGTGGGAGGAAACCGGAATGCCCTGAGGAAACCCATGAAAGCACGGGGAGAACATGAACTCCCCACAGAAAGATTCCCGGCCCGGTAATCGAACACGGGACCTTATTGTTGTGACGAGACCGTGCTAACCACTACGCCACTGTGCTGCCTGCTGTGGAAATATTTTTCTACAAAAGTATCAAAAGCTACAGAAGAATAGATAGCAGCACCATTAGCACTTGAGTACTGACTCTACAGCAAATTCTTGAGAGGAAGACGAGAAAAATGACCAAAAAAAATATATTGGCACTCCTACTTAGTCTTAATCTTAGATGTGTATGTGCATCATATATAAGATGAACGTGAAACCTCGTGTGTGTGTGTATGTGTGCGCGCGCGCACGCTCTGTTTGTTAGTTCAACACTGAGCTCAGTTTGATTAATATTTGTAAGTAAAGAGTCTCCACTAAGCTAAACAGATGCAACAGTGGCAAGAAACTATGAGAAACCAGGTTCTGACCAGACCAACCAGCAAATTATTACAATCTGCCTTATAGTTTCAATGGTCTTGTCTGAATGGCCATGTAGAAGACAAGGTCCTCACTGGACCACTGTATTTATTGACAGGTATCTAAGTGCTGATCCACTAATTTGGTTGAATACAAACTGGATCTGGTGGTGACATTGAGCTCGGAATAAGAAAGAATCTGATGTATTTTCATGATGTTATTCGATATGTTAAAACACTGTGTTTAATTGGTGGTGCTCCTGGTTTCTAGTTGACCTGATTATTGTAATCCAGGCCAAAGTAATTAATTGAAAAACTAGATTAATTTACAGTGCGGTGGCTTAGTGACTAGCAAGGTTGCCTCTCAGCAAGAAGGTCCCTGGTTCAGTTTCTGCGCAGAGGTCTTTCTTTGTTGAATTTCCATGTTCTCCCTGTGCTTGAGTGGGTTTCCTCTGGGTGCTCAGGTTTCCTTGTGAACATGTTAGGTTAATAAGAGAGAAGTGTATGAAGTCACTATGAATATAGCTGGTATGGCTTTAGAAACTAATAAATGAATAATAAATCTTACATTGTTATGATTGTATTTTTTTATTTAGAAAAAGTTGGGAAACTGTACAAATTGTGAATAAAAACAGAATGCAGCAAAGTGGAAGTTTCATATTTCAATATTTTATTCAGAATAAATGTCATTTGATTTCATGAGGGCTACACTTTCCAAAAAAGTTGGGACAGGTAGCAATAAGAGGCTGGAAAAGTTAAATGTACATATAAGAATCAGCTGGTGGACCAGTTTGCAATTTATTAGAAATATTTATACATGATTGGGTATAAAAAGAGTGGCAGTTTCTCTCGGAGGATCACTGATTCCTCCAATGCTGTGGCGAGAATTTCAGAAAAGAGTTTCGCAGAGAAAACTTGCAGAGTTTGAAATGATCATCATCTACAGTGCATAGTGTCAAGGCCGGAAGACCATGCTGGATGGATGATCTTCAATCCTTAGACGGCACTGCATCACATACAGGAATGCTACTGTAATGGAAATCGCAACATGGGCTCAGAAAGAGACATTGTTTGCGAACACAATCCACCGTACCATTCGCCGTTGCTGGCTAAAAGTCTATAGGTCAAAATAGTAACCGTTTCTAAACAAAGCGTAGGCGTTTTCTCTGGGTCAAGGCTCATTTAAAAGACTTTGGCAAAGTGGAAAACTGTTCTGTGGCCAGCTGAATCAAAATTTCAAGTCCTTTTTGGGAAACTGGGACGCCATGTCATCCGGATTAAAGAGGACAAGGACAACCCAAGTTGTCATTAGCGCTCAGTTCAGTAGCCTGTATCTCTGATGGTATAAGGTTGCATGAGTGTGTGTGGTATGGGCAGCTTACATATCTGGAAAGGTACCATCAATGTTGAAAGTTTTATCCAAGTTCTAGAACAACATATGCTCCCATCCAGACGTCGTGTCATCCAGTGAAGACCTTGCATTTTCCAACATGACAATGCCAGACCACAAAATGCATCAATCACAACATCATGGCTGCGTAGGAGAAGGATCCAGGTACTGAAATGGCCAGCCTGCAGTCCTGATCTTTCAACCATAGCAAACGTTTGGCGCATCATAAAGAGGAATATGCGACAAAGAAGACCTAATACAGTTGAACAACTAGAAGTCTGAATTAGACAAGAAGGGACAAGATTCCTATTCCTAAACTATTGTACCTAAACTACAGACGTTTGCTGACTATTATTAAAAGAAGAGGGGATTCCGCACAGTGGTAAACAAGGCCTTGTCCCACCTTTTTTGACATGTGTAAAGGTCATGAAATTTAAAATCAACTTATTTTTCCCTTAAAATGATACATTTAAACATTTGATATGTTATCTATGTTTTATTCTGATAAAAATATTGAAACTTGAAACTTCCATTCAGTTTTCATTCACAATTTGTACAGTGTCCCAACTTTTTGGAATCGGGTTTGTATTTATTTAGTGTTACTTTGTTACTAATGGCCACATGTAAAACTGGCTGGTGATTTGTTCGACAGTTGGAAGTAATATTAATAAGAATAATTTTATAATTGTTGCTACCTTTTAAATGTAAGAACATATAGGTGTGTGTTTGCTGCTGATACACTACTAAATACTATTTAAAAAAAAGATGTCAGAATGATGTTCTTTTAGAATAATAGTCACATTCCCAAGCCCTCCTCCTGACTGGTGTGTTTCATTGTCTTATATCATTGTCTAAAAGTCACTTATTAAACAGTAATTCCTTTACTGATAAACTATACATGGTGTTGAGTCCTTCAACCAACACACAGCAATAGCACTAGTTGGGTTTATAGCCAATCAGCTTCTTTGACCCGAATCCTCTGCATTGTCTGTGTAAGACAAACAGGAAGGTTGGACTCGGATCTGTGTCTAGTCGCTCCTCCCACGTGATTCCCAGAGTAAAACCACAAAAACACAGCTGCAGTTAAGCGTCTGATCAGACGTCTGGACGAATTCCCAGTATTTCTGTTTGTATCCAGATTAGCTGAGGTCATTACACACAGAAATATCATACAGTAATATACTGAAGACAAGCAGTAAATAAAGAGCACTAATACAATGCTCAGGGTGTGTATCAGGTTAATACCAGAAAAAACAAACACAAGCCACCAGATAGAATAATGTTCACATGCAATGAGACAGGACTGTTTGTTTTTCTTCTCCATGTTTTTCATTTCATTTTTCACATTTTATATTTCTTAATTATATTCATATTACATTTTGGGTTGCAATAAATTAGGGTATGTGTAACCAGCTGGTAGCAGAATTAATAGCAGAATCCATAATGCAGAGTTCAATTGTAGCTTTATTTGGGAAAGGGATAGGGTAGGCAAACAAGTCCAAAATGAGAAGCAGAAGAGTAATCCAAAAACGTGTAGCAAAGTCCAAAGAGTAATCCAAAACATGAAACTAGAGAAAACGCTCGGTAAGGCTTAAGGCAACAATACTTCGCACATGCTTCAGAGTTCCACCTGCTTATATAGATGGGCCACGCCCAATGACAGAACAGGAAGCAGAGTTTCTAGTATTCGGGCGAGGGCGCCCTCTGCAGGTGGTCCTCCGAAGGCATAATCCTTACAGTATGTTTGGTTGACGCAGACTGATAACATCAGATGACAGACTGGTGACATCCAGGATCACATCCTATTTAGCAAAAACAATCAGGAATGATCAAAAAAAGATATATCATTATACATTTTATAATGGTGTTAATTGAACAGGAATATACATGTTTGTATAAATTATTTTGCTTCGGTTTTTTAATGATTGTATCCTATGTTTCTAATAAAGGTACGATATTCAGATTTTAAAAATGGACATATCGTAAATGAGTTGCGGCTCAATGGGATACTGATTAAAAGGTAATAGGTTCAAACCTCGGCACCATAAACAAGCCACCTAAATGTGCTGTAGGACATCTGGGAAAACACTAACTATAGTCTGATGGCATTGTTCATCCCTTCCTCCATCCCTGCACACAAACTAGACGACTGGAGACGACATTATACAATACATCGGTCAACGGTGAAAAACTCCATAAACTGAGATACTATCAAACACAACATACTCCTACCTGTAGAAAAGTAATACAGTAACCATGACACCATCTTTTAGATCCTGTAGGCAACTCCAGAGTGGAAACGCAGCACTGACATTAATTCAGGTTTAAATTCCTGACTTTTTTTTTCAGATTATGCCAGATCTTGACTTTGTGATATACATACATACATACAGTTACAGTTTGGCAAGCAACTTATATTTCTCTTTTGTACAACTGAGCTGAGTTAAGGCTTAAGCCTTTCTCAAGGGCCCACAGTGGTTGCTTGGTGGAGGTGGGATTCGAACTCCCGTCTTTCTGGTATTAGGCCGCACACACACACACACACACACACACATTAGACCATGTGAAGAAAATTTTCCACCAGCCGAACAAACAACAATCACTTATTGTACCTTTTAACCCTGAACTTCCTCACAAGCAAATGGAAAAGAATCTATGAGCAGAAAAGAATTTCACTTTGCTGTGTTGGGTATGTGACAAAATAAACAGCTTTATAATTGATTATAAAGAGAAGACCATGAATAAAAGATGAAATCAGATTTGTGGCTCTGCTATAAAACCTCTGAAACATTAAAGTAAACTCTTTATGTATAGCACCAATGTAAGTGCAATTAATAAACACAAAATAAGTGCCACAAATAGTCGATCCCATAAATCCAGTTTTATTATTTAATACTTGCTGAAATGATCTTTAGGTTTGTCTGACCTTAGCAATAACCTGAAAAGGCTAGTGTTAATGTTGCACCATAGGATAGGTTCTTTTCATTTTTTTAAATATTTTTTTTATGCAACAATTAATTAACTGTTGGTACACGAGTGCGCTGAGCTTAGTAACCTGAGGCACAGAGTAGTGTGTGTGTGTGTGTGTGTGTTGTAAGAGAAACAGAAGCACTAATCTGTGCTTTTAATCAAAAAGCAGATGGGGCAGAGGCGAGGATGTCACTTGTGGCACCAAAGAAACAGACTAAGTAACTCAACAGGGCTGATAAGAGGATTATATTAGGACTATTCTAATTCTTATAATATATAAAGAGGCATCTAACCGAAAAGGGTCTTCTGAACTCTCTGGTGGTACCTGGAAACCCTGCCCACCTCCTCTATTGGTCAAGTTTGGTTAAGGGAATACAGTCTATGTTTAGGTCCTTCATTAATCTTCTATAGTCCTAAATTTGAGGTCACAGACATCTTTTGACGCTTATCCCAACTCTATAATAGAAGAAAGGCAGGATGGGTGCACCCTGGGGTGGTAGAGTTTGTTACAGTGTCCAGCACTACTAATTCTAAAGGCTTTGGACAGATTAAAATCTGATTAGACAAATACATCTAGATCCACGTACTGAAAGCAATGCAGCGAGACAAACACTAGGAAATAAAGAGAATAAATTAATGCAATTTAATAGAACAAATATTAGAAGTTAGGTTATAAATGTACGTCATTGTTTCTGATAGACTTTAGACCACCAGAGAAGGACATACTGACCCTGATGAACCACTACTAATTGTTAGTATTTATTTATTAACATACTAATGATTTTTTAAAAGTGCTAATTAAATTAATTACATTTAAATTAAGTTAATTAACTTCTTTTTAACAGTTTCCCTACTTAATGCAGCCATAAACATATTACTTTATTTTATTTCAAATTGAAAAGTTGAAGTTTCTGCTGATAACCTTTTTCTTTCTTTTTTTTCCCCTCATGGACATTGATTGTTACTTATGTTCTGTAAAGTTGCTTTGTTACAATAGTTCACGGTTGAAACCGCTATAGAAAGTAAACCGAATTAAATTGATTTTATTTAATGGGTCATTTTGGGTTTTTTTTACTGTTCTTTCTCACTGTTCTTTCTTCCTGAAGTAGACATGCAGTGCACTTAACCTTGAAACCCTTTAAAATCACATCAGACACCAGGTTCAATTCCAGGGCCAGGTATTTTTTTTTGTGTGGAATTTGCATATTCTCTCTGCGCGTACGTGGGTTTCCTCTGGGTACTCTGGTTTCTTCCCACAGTCCAACAAGATGAACATTAGGTTTACTGGCGCTTCTAAATTTCCCGTAGGAGTGTGTGTGTGTGTGTGAGTGGTTGTTCGACTATGTGTTGCCCTACGATAGACTGGCTACCTGTCCAGGGTGTACCCCTACCTCTCGCCCTATGTGCGCTGGAATAGGGAATAAGGGTTAGAAGATGAATGAATGAATGAATTTATGTGACCTTTCGTTTAGCATGTATGTAGTAATAACTGAGGCCAGCCCTGGTTCTTGCTAACCAGTAGTAAGGTTGAGCAGACCACCATCTCAGGTGGGCATTTTGGGGGTGGGATTTCGAAGATTGATACTCTAAAATTAAATGATGAAATAGCAGAAATATTGTACTAATATTCTTGCATCGGTTTGGTTAAGAAGACATTATATTAAGTTGATATAAACACGTTTTTAAAATGTTAATTGTTTGTTTAGAAAGAGTAATGACTGGACTAATAAACACAAATTCAAGAAATAATATTATCATCTTGGAATTGGAGTGAAGATTTTTAGGTGATTTTTCAATTGGCCGTAGGAGTGAGTGCATGTGGTTGCTCATCTACATGTGTCCTTGTGATGGACTGGCGACCTGTCCAGGGTGTACGCCTGCCTTTCACTCTGTGTGCTGGGATAGGCTCCACCAGACCCACATGACCACAAATTAGGGAATAAGAGTGTTAGAACATCCATCCATCCATCCATCCATCCATCCATCCATCCATCCATCCATCCATCCATCCATCCATCCATCCATCCAT
>JAOTRA010073769.1:0-27908 GCA_026260255.1 Pseudolaguvia tuberculata | reverse complement strand
TAATTAAAATAAAACTAAAATAGAATTAAGGAAAGGAATATTTCTTTCTGTGACCGCAAATTAGGGAATAAGCAGGTAAGAAGGAATGAATGAATGAATGAATGAATGAATGAATGAATGAATGAATGAATGAATTGTAATTATTCTTATTACAATCTTTTTTTTACGTAAGAAATAATAACTGGACTGGAGCAACTGGAGCTTTGCACTACTGCTATGCCTTGTGGCCCTGATAAATGAACAATGAACAGTAGTCACAGAGCTGAACATAAGTAACCAGAACTGTGCCATATGGTCTGTGAATTCCTTAGGAAGACATGTCATAAGCCACCATAAACTTGGCTAATTTAAACTAAATAATTCCTGACACTGTGAAGGTGTAGGCATATAATTAGGTGGTAGTAATTTCAAGGAGGAAAAAAGCTTTTGAAATCTTTAAAATTATATGCAGTACCAAAGTGCTTTTATTGAGATACTCAATTAATATGGCACTTCCTGGAATGAATGTACTGTCCTGCTGAACACAGACTATGATTTTAATTAATTAATGCATGCATAATTAATAAATGTATCTTTAATAAATGCATAAGAAATGAGTAACACATAACTATACATAAGCTTATAGAGAGGCTTTATAATGATGGCTTGAAATTAGAAGTGTGAAATTATTATCTTAATATCAACATGTATGTGTTTTATCACAGACTGCACAGTTGTTCACTTGTCAGTTTCACAGCTCACAGAATAAGTTTGACCACGAGATACTGTGTTGGGATTTTGACATCTTCTTTTCATGTCTGTACAGATTTTTCCGGGTTTCACACTGTTTTCTCCACCTTGTTCAAAAGTGTGTTTAAACATACTGGCAGGTTGAGTGACCAAAGTAAATTGCCTCCAGGTATGAATGAGTGTGTGAGAATGTGGTGGTAAAAGACTTCCATGTGGGTTATAATTTCTTCCTTGAGCTCGGGGTCCTGCCCTGTGCATAAGTGTCCCAAGGATGTAGATCCAACAAAAACAAAAAAGGGTTTCTCTGTTTTTAAGACAAAAAGGAGTTTAAGGTACTTCCTATTAATGTAATAACAGCCGAGTTACTGGCTCGATTGAATATTTACTTGATATTAAAATAAATGTAAGTTGTCGTTCTTTTTTCAACAGAGAGTCAAATTAATTTTGTACTTTCTTCAGACTTCCCAGGCTCATGCAGTTGCAAAGTTGCATGTTTTTTACATTAAATGTTTCCCACAGCTTGGTGACACCTGGTTCCTGGCCAGAGACAGTGAAGCTACAAACCCAACTACTCCTGAGTGGTCTTTTGCTAAATGACAAACCAAACCATAATAAATGTTTGAGGGCTAATAAGTGGCTGCATTCATCAGGCTCCAAAAGAACCCTACACTTCTCTATGTCTTATAATTAAGTGTGGGACACGGAATGGACGACTGGTAATCTTCTTCTCCTTTCGACTGATCCCGTTAGGGGTCGCCACAGCGGATCACTCTTCTCCACAATACCCTGTCCTCTACATCAGCCTCATTTACCCCAACTACCTGTAAGTCTTCCCTCACCACATCCATAAACCTCCTCTTTGGTCTTCCTCTTTTGCTCCTGCCCAGCACCTCCATTCTCAGCATTCTCCTACCAATATACTGCATGTGCTTCCTCTGCACATGTCCAAACCATCTCAACCTAACCTCTCTCACCTTGTACAACATTGCTGGTCTCACTACAGTCCTATAAATCAGTACATGTGTGACCCTGCATCGGACTGGCAACCTGTCCAGGTTGTTCTCCTGCCTCTTGCCTTATGTGCACTGGGATAGATTCCAGCAGAACTCTGTGACCCCGGATTAGAGACTAAGCAGGTAAGAAGTGGAATGAATAAATGAAATTGTTGATTTTTCAGAGACCATTATCATCATCATCATTATCATCATCATCATCATCATCATCGTCGTCATTTTCTGACTGCTTGTCCGGGACCAGGTCACGGGGGCAGCACTCCAAGCAGAGAAGCGATTTGGAATCACCGATCAACCTAATGTAAATGTTTTTGGACTGTGGGAGGAAACCAGAGTACCAAAAAAAAATCTCACACTAGTGCAGGGAAAACATGCAAACTCCACACAGAAACCCATGCTTGGAAATTTAACCTGGGATCTTCTTGTTGTGAGGCCACCATACTAGCCATTACATTCATCCAAATCAGATTTACAAAAATCTTTTTAAATGTGTTAAAAATGAGTAAATGTATTTGTTTATCTTCTAGGATGAAGCCTAAGCAGCACAAACATAAAAGTTGCAATTATAAATA
Organism: Pseudolaguvia tuberculata; assembly: GCA_026260255.1. Lineage (NCBI taxonomy): Eukaryota > Metazoa > Chordata > Actinopteri > Siluriformes > Sisoridae > Pseudolaguvia > Pseudolaguvia tuberculata. The sequence goes on along the minus strand of JAOTRA010073769.1, from coordinate 25,594 downwards.
ATGTCTCAAAGCACATCATGTACAAACACACCTGCCTCTAAGACTATTGTATATATATAATTCCTTATTCGGACTCTTAAATACTGTAAATATACTGTAATCTCTCGATTATAAATGTGTAATTATAAACTAAATGGAACACGCTGAGATGGAGGGTGGCGTAAATAATCTCTAAAACCAAATTTACATAAAAATATACAACCAAGCTTTCATTTTGAAAACAGCTGACGGTATTGTAATTTTAAGAGGTCTAATTTGCTGACATTTTCTCCTGTAGGATAAACTGTTTTTGTCTCTTATGCTTTGAACTTTTGTTAACCCTCCTAAATGATTTGAACTGCATTCATATTCTGTTCCATTTATGTAGTAACATTTTTTAACCACAGTCAGACACCTTTAAATATAGGTCCCTGTTGGTCTCTTCTCTTGCCACCATGGTGTGTGTGTTAATGCTAGAAGAGGAATAATTTTCTGCCGGTTCGCGGGGGCAGCGCTCCAAGCAGGGATGCCCAGACATCCCTCTTCCAAAAAACTTTCTCCAGCACTTCTGGGAAAACAGGACAGTGCGTTCCCAGGACAGTAGAGTGACATAGTTCCTCCAGAAAGTTCTAGGTCTTTCTCTCGGTCTCCATCTGGGACAGATGCCATAACCACCTCAACTGACTTCTATCAATGTGGAGGAGCAGCAGCTCTACTTTGAGCTACTCCCAGGTGACCGAACTCCTCGCCCTATCTCTAAGGGAGAGCCCAGCCACCCTAAGTAAACTCATTTCCGCCACCTGTATCTTCAAGATCTTTGCTTTACAGCTCAGCTCCTTCTTCACCACAATTTATCAGTACATAGACCGCATTATTGCAGAAGATGCACCCAATCCTCCTGTCACTCGCTCTATTCTTCCATTACTCGTGAACAAGACCCCAAGATACTCCTCCACTTCTGGCAAGATTACACCATCAAACTGAAGGGAGCAAGCCATCCTTTTCCGAATGAGAACCATGGTGTTGGATTTGGAGGTGTTGATTGACATCCCAGTCGCTTCACTTGGTGTTTGTATGCTTGTAATTATTCCATTTACCCTTAACTTAGTTACTAATTGTATTTCATATGTGTTATGAAACATGCCATACCCCTTCTACGTCACTAACCACGAACTGATTGTGGATGCGATCAAGCATCCAGGCGATAGTGCATTATTTAATGTAAGCGCCATCTTAATGATGGTGCGGATTATTACTTGATCGTTATGCTTTGATGTTACGTTGATATGTTTGCATCTGATCGTCGTCTGGTTCTAAGAATATGTTTCTACGAAGTCCCTCAAGCTAAGTACTGTTTTCATTAGAGCAGCGTTGCTGCACGGTTTCATTTTCAGTTTCTGTTTATGAACATTATTCACTGGATACTTACCTATTAAATAAAGCATGTGCTCGAAGTCTGAATCCAGCCTGAGTTTATACATCCCGTAACAATATGACGTTTGGAAATCAGTTCTCCAAATGCTGATCTATATGAGGCTTGTTTTAAATAACATGAACAAACATTCTATCTTGCCTAATTTGTTTTATGACGATTTGTTCTGCCTAATTTGTTCAATAATTGTCAAGACAACTATCCCATTGTGTACAGTAGCAATGCACAAATAAAGTTCATTAAATATACTCAATATTCAGCACTCAAGCTTTAAGATACAATGCATATCTGGCCAATTTATACATAATCGTCACTCAAACCTCAGAAGCTCACACTTCAATTCATCTCCAAATGTCGCATTTTTTAAACAAGCGCCATAATGGGAATCAAAGCTTCACATCAGTTTTTGGATGATAGTATCACCTCCATAAAGCTTTCTTTCAACTATGTACAGTATCATATAAGAGACAACCATAAGGCAACCATTATAGTAAGTATGAAATTTTTCTAAAGCCATCAGTCAAAAGTTTCACATCAATAGTGAAGGATATTATGGACCATTCACTAAAGCTTTTGCAATACTTTATGCTTTTCCCAGCCTGACAGTAGTAAAGGCAAGCTGACAGAACAATACACCAAAGATAATTTTCTGGGTAAAGTGTTTCCAGAAAGGTCTCAAAGGTTTCTAAGAACTGCTGAAAAGAGAGAGAGGGGGGGGGGGGGGCTGCCAATACAAGCGATGGTTGACATCTGATAAGGATCAATTAGTATCTGTGACTCTGTGACAGGGAGCACTGAATTTCAACCCATTACTATTTTATTGTGTGGTCTGGTCCAATATTATTTAAATAAATTTGATTTAATTACCACTTATTTCAATATAATTTTTTGTATACCGCTTTTAACAGTAGTCATTCAGCCAACTCATTCATTCATCCCACTTATTCTCACATCCAGGGTCACAGGTGTCTGCTGGAGCCTACTTCAGCAAACATTGGGTGAAAGGCAGGGCTACACTCTGGACAGGTCGTCAGTTCATCACACAAAGACAAATAAATGCTCTTAAATACTGTAAATATACTGGAATCTCTCGATTATAACTGTAATTATGAACTAAATGGAGCGCTCTGAGATGGAGGGTGGTGTAAATAATCTCAGAAATTTGTAAATAGAACAAACCATATTTTCAACCCAGTTTACATAAGAAATAAACAACCAAGCGTTCATCCTAAAAACAGTTGAGGGTATCGTGTTTAAGAGGTTTCTTGTTTGTTTTAATTTGCTGAGATTTACTCCAGAAAGCTAAACCCTTCTGTTTTTGTCTCTTGTATTCTTTGAACTTTTGTGAATCCTCCTGATATTCTGTCACATCAATGAAGTAAATTTTTTAACTACAGTCAGACGTCTTTAAATCTGTACTAAATTGAATATGTAGATTAGATTAGAACGAAAAAAACCATTGCAGCTTTATATCTCTAACATCTGAATTTAATGTATTCATTTAAACTTTTTATAATGTAATTTTTCTGCTTAAATCAACAAAATCCATGAAAGTATTATTATCATTTAGGGAAAAAATGATTTTATTTGAAGGAGCATATGTGCTACCAATATTACTAAATATGTTCAATCTTTAATTATATAAAAAAAATATTTTGTATATGTGGTATAGGTGAGTAATATTGTAATGCACCAGTAGTGGACAGAGGAGTCGAATCCATTTTGCAGAGTTTAGTAAAAGTATTTATTGGGCAAGGGATGGGGAAGGCAACCAAAGCAAGCATAAAGTCCAAAATTCCAAAGAGCAATACAAACATAATGGCCTAGGGCAACAATACTTCACATAGTTCTCAGAGAACCACCTGCTTATATAGGTGGGCCACGCCCTAATGGCTGACACAGGAAATGGAGTACTAAAACTCGGGCAAGGGTGCCCTCTGCAGGCGGTCCTCCGGAGACCTAGTCCTTACAGTATCCCCTCCCCTAGGAACGCCTCCTGGCGGTCCTCTAGGGCACCCCCTGGGGCGAGGACCTGGGAGCATCGGGCATGAAAATCTTGTAGCAGTGAGGGGTCGAGGATGTCTGACGCTGGCACCCAGTACTGCTCCTCCAGTACTGCTTTATCTCCTTCTAATGCTGAGGATTTCCCGCACTGTGTAAGCCAGGCCTTCCTAACTCAATGGGTGCTGGTGGCTCTGGTCGCGGTTCCCCGGGGTCGCCTGAGGGCACATAAGGCTATAAGAGGGAAACATGGAAAGTTGGGTTAATTCGCATATGCGCTGGTAATTGAAGCTTGAACGATACCTCATTAACTTGTCGTATAATCTTGAAAGGCCCAATGTATTTAGGGCTAATCTTCAAATGCTGGGAGGACAGCCACACTCTCTGCCCGGCCTGATACTCAGGCGCAGGCCTTCTGCATTTATTGGCGTTGCTTCTGCTCACGGATTGCCCTCTCTAATCTCACATGCGCCCCTTCCCAGGTTCGAGCACTGCGCCGGTACCAGTCCTCCACAGACTGCACGCAGGATGGCTCTCCTGTCCATGGAAACAGGGGAGGCTGGTACCCTAGAACGCATTGGAAGGGTGTTAGTCCAGTTGTGTGTACTCCGTCCAGGGCAGAAACTCGCTCCAATGCTGCTGTTCCTTTGAGCAATAGGTACGAAGGTATCGCCCCAGTTCCTGGTTTAGATGCTTGGCCTGTCCGTTAGACTGCGGGTGATACCCAGAAGTGAGGCTCAAATTAATGTCCAGGCGTTTGCAAAACTCCGCCCAGACTCTAGACGTGAATTGAGGGCCGCAGTAAGACACAATGTCCTCAGGTAGACCATATACCCTGAAAATATTGCAGAACAACAGGATAGCTGTCTCGGACGCTGTAGGCAGGCTTTTTAAGGGGATTAGCCGGCAAAACTTGGAGAACCGGTCGACCACAGTTAACACCGTAGTGTACCCCTCGGAGGATGGCAGGTCAGTAACGAAGTCTATGGCAATGTGGGACCAAGGCCACTCGGGAACAGGTAGAAGGGTGCAGCAACCCCTCGGGTAGATGACGTGGCGTTTTAGTTTGTGCGCACACAGCACACGATCGGACATAGGCGCGCACTTCCGCCATCATGAACACCTCCGCCAAGTCGTGATAACATGCAGGGACATTATGTGGGATCGATGACACCGTAACACAGGAAACTGGACTCACCCTTGGAGCTTTGCTTAAGCAGCGCTGCGTGCACCCAGGCGACCACTGTACAATCCTTCCTTGCTTCCAAGAGATGACCGGGCCGTGCTTAACCAACCACGGGTAACCTAGAATGAGGGGAGTTTTAGGTGCTTGAGTGAGATGAAACACAATCATTTCGTGGTGGACAAGTGTCTTTTCACTTATGGCTGTGCCAATCTCATGCCGGTCTATCGCTGTTATGCGCAGTGGAGGGTTGCAGGGCTCAATGGGAAGTTGTAACTCTCTAGCCAGACAGGCATTCATCAAATTTAGCGCGGAACCTGAGTTCACAAGGGCAGAAAGTACATGCGTTATATCCTCACCGCATAAGCGAACTTTCACAGAGAAGGCAGAGTTCCCATTAACAGCATGAATGGTAGAACTTACTTTAGGTTGACACTTATGAGATAACGCGGGCATTGAGAGCATAGATGACCCGACTGTCCGCAGTACATACACAGCCCAAACTGCTTGCATCGCTGCTTTTCTGCTCGACTGAGTTTATGAGCCCCAATCTACATCGGCTCACTTTCAGCTTGAAGTCGAGGTTGAGAAAGTTCAGGAGTAGCGGATGAAAACATTGCGGGGCCTGAGTGATTGCGCAAGAGGTTGTCCACACGAATTGCGCGCTGAATAAACTTAGTGTAGGTATCACTCTCGCCGTGACACACCAATTCAGCTTGCAGCTCCGATCTGAGTCCCTCCTTAAACAAAACTGTCAATGCGACATCATTCATGCCACTTTCTGGCATTTGGCACCTTAAATTTATCTCATTGTTTACACAATGGAGAAATTAATGGATAACGGCCTTGTTCAGGGCCCCAACAGTGGTAATTTATAAAAGTGATAAAAACATTTTTCTGATCAGCAGATCAACATCTAAACAGCTGATCCATAGCTTCATAAAAGTGGTTTATTATATCACTGATGGAACATGCAAAAAAACTCAAATTGCTGTCTAAAAACATACTAGTGAAATCATATGTAATGTAAAATGAAATTTGTTTTAAATATGTAATGTTCGTTTCTCTGGGTACAGGGCTGCTGACCTCTTGTGGTCAAAATTTTGTAATACATATAAAACATATGACCCCACCCCAACAAATAGGCTGGTTTATGCTTATCATAGGTGGGTAATAATGATTTACATTTACTTCGTATATTCATTCATTCATCTTCTTACCCGCTTATTCACTAATTCGGGATCACAGGAGTTTGCTGGTGCCTATCCCAGCTCACATAGGGCGAGACCCTGGACGGATCGCCAGTCCATCTCAGGGCAACATAGACAAACAACCACAGACACACACATTCACACGAACTACTCCTCTTCCACTTCTGATGCGTTATTCACTCATGGTATGGGTTCGTTATTTAAGATGACATGCCGCTGAGGATTATTGTTTTAAATCTGATTAAGTATATACATCTAAGTCTGAGTCTGTTCTCAATATCTGATTATCTGCTTCCTCGTTCACGTTCAGTATATTTATAGCGTGATTCTGTTTGTGTATAGATGGGCGTGCCATCTTGTAACAAACTGCTTTGTTAACTTTGGAAACTGATAAAAATTTGATTTTGTGTCATGGCTGCTCCCAAAGCCCCTCCCATCATTGGCTTCCTGTGGCTGTTCACTCATTATCATGTTACTTCTTGGATAAAGAGGGAAAGCTGAGGGTTTTAGTAAAGAAAGGGCCTCAAAGTTGCAGAATCTGAAGTAATGACAAGTGGAAGACGGCGTTTATCACCCCTAAAGTCCACTAAGAGTACTTAGTAATGCCTTACGGCATCTGCAATGCTCTCGCAGTACGAACACAATTCCAAAAAAGTAGGGACACTGTCCAAATTGTGAATAAAAACAGAATGCAATGAAGTGGAAAAATATTCAGAAAAAAATATAGTTAGCATATCCAATGTTGAAAGTGAGACATTTTGAAATGCTATGCCAATTATTGGCTCGTTTTGGATTTCGTGAAAGCTACACATTCCAAAAATGTTGGGACAGGTAGCAATAAGAGGTCAAAAAGTTAAATATACATATATGAATCAGCTGGAGGACCAATTTGCAACTAATTAGGTCATTTGACAACATGATTGGGTATTAAATGATCCTCTGAGAGTGGCTGTGTCTCTCAGAAGTCAACACGCGCAGAGGATCACCAATTCTCCCAATGCTGTGATGAATAATATTGCCGCAATATCAGAAAGGAGTTTCTCAGAGAAAAATTGCAAAGAGTTATCATTATCTACATTGCATACTATCATATTAAGATTCAGATAATCAGAAACAATCTCTGTGCGTAAAGGTCAAGGCCGGAAGACCATACTGGATGGTGATCTTTGAGCCCTAAGATGATTCTGCCTCACGTACAGGAACAAGGGCTCAAAAATACTTCCCAAAAACATTGTCGATGAACACAATCCATTGTGCCATTCGCCGTTGCCAGTTGAAACTCTATAACTCTAAAGAGAAGCCGTATCTTCTGGATCTAAACATGATCCAGAAGCGCAAGTGGAAAACTGTATGAGTGCGTGTGGTATGGGCATCTTACACATCTTGAAAGACACGATCAATGATGAAAGCTATATCCAAGTTCTAGAACAACATATGCTCCCACTCAGACGTCGTCTCTTTCAGGGAAGACCTTGCTGTTTCCAACGTGACAATGCCAGACCACTGCATCAATTACATCAGGGGTCAGGAACCCATGGCTCGCAAGCCAGGTGTGGCTCTTTTGATGATTGCATCTGCAGAGAAGCTTCTATGATGTGGAAGTGGATAGGATTAGTTTCCGAAGTTAAATCAGCTATTAAGAGGATAAAGAGTGGAAGGGCGATTAAACCCATGATAGTCCAGTAGAAGACTGAAGATGTTTAAGAATAAGGGAGATGTGCAAACATGCAGTAACTTCAGGGGAATAAAGTTTATTAGTCACACCATGAAACTATGGGAAAGAGTAGTGAAAACTAGGCTGAGAGAAACAGTATGGTTTCATGCCAAGGGAGAGTACTACAGATACAATCTTTGCTTTGAGGATGTTGAAGGAGAAGTATAGAGAAAGTCAGAATGAGTTACATTGTGTGTTTGTAGATCTGGTGAAAACTTATGACAGGGTTACAAGAGAGGAGTTGTGGTATTGTATGAGGAAGATTGTGATGGTGGTGCAGTAAATGTATGAGGACTGTGACAGCAGTGAAGTGTGTCAGGGTGGAGGCAGCGTGGAGTGGGTGGAAAAGAATGGCAGGAGGGATTTGTGGTGGGTGAGTCTCTGCAAGAGTGAAAGGGAAGGTTTATAGGACTGTTGTGAGACCTGCAATGTTGTACGGTTTAGAGGCAGTGGCATTGTCAAAAGGACAGGAGTAGGTGCTGGAGATGGACAGAGTTGAAAATGTTGAGATTTTTATTAGTAGTGACGAGGATTGACAGGATTAGAAATTTGTTTATTAGATCATTGGTGCATGTTTTAGACACAAGGTGAGGGAGGCTAGGTTGAGATGGTTTAGACATGAAAAGAGGAGGGACATGCAGTATATTGGTAGAAGAATGCTGAGAATGGAGGTACCAGGCATGTGAAAAAGAGATAGACCAAAGATGAGGTTTATGGATGTGGTGAGAGAAGACACAAAGAAAGTTGTGGAGAAGTGTAACCTGTTTGGTGACCACTAACGGGAGCAGCTGAAAAGAGGGGATGAAGCCATATAAAATAGGAACGGGGTATGACAGGGCAGACAGGAACAGAGAACCCAAATGCTGAGGGATGGAGAAAGGGGAATTTATTCAGGAAAGAGGAGGGACAAAAGCACATATGGGTGCAAAAGCACAAAAGGCGCTATGGCAAAAACGGGTGCAAAAGGGGAAAAATTGCTAAATGCAAAAATGGGAGCAAAAGTAAAATAAATCGCTAAACATGAAAACGGGTGTGAAAGGAAAAAACACGCTGTTCGAAAAACGAGTGCCAAACGGCAAAAATAAAAAAGGGGGGAAATAACTGGATAAAAATTAAAAAGAAAATACAAAAATGCAGGACAGGAAAATAAGCAGGAGAGAAAACCGAAACGCAAAAAAATAGGAAGGAAAAAGAGAAAAAAAATTAAACGGGAGATACAAAACTGAAAGCAAAAGGGAAGCAAGAAGCAAAAACTCTAAATAGGAATCTAACAGGGTCTGTGGATGACATGAACCTGATGGTGGTCTCCAGTTTCTGGTTGGTTCGCTCAGTTTGGCCGTTAGTCTCGGGCTGGTATCCTGAGAACAGGCTGGAAGTGACCCTGATCAACTTACAGAAAGACTTCCAAAACTGAGAAGAGAACTGTGGCCTTCTATTGGAGATAGTGTCAGAAGAGAGCCCATGCAACAACATGTTCGATTACCAGTTCAGCAGGTAGATGATAAAGGTGGACAAAGTCATATGGGCAGCCATAAGGAAGCAGTCTACTATGGTCCAGAAGCAACTGAAGCCATTGGACAAGTTACAAAATCCAGGGCTATGTGGGACCATGGGCGGCAAGGGACTGGGAGGGGTCTTAGGGGGGCCAATGGGGGATGGTTAGTGGGCTTATTGTGCACACAGACGTCACAGGCAACCACATACTGTATCCTTCTCCATCTCTGTCTGAGGAGGAATTCCTCCAGAGCCTTCTTAATGGCTAGAAGCTCACTATCACCGATATAAAAAGAAAGAGCATGGCTGGATCTTGTTGTCCTTGAGGCTTCTTTGGGATGAGACGGCTCCTATCCCAGTCTCAGATGCATCGATTTCCACAATAAACTGGCGGGTAGGGTCTGGAATGGTGAGGATGGGGGCTGAGGTAAACCTCTTCTTGAGATAGGCGAATGCCTGGGCATCTTGGGAGATCCACTTGAACGGAACCTTGGTCAAGGTCAATCCAATTAAACCCACTTGCTCGGAGTATAGCTCGGCCTCACAGCACATGCAACCCATGCTCAATGAACCCTGCAACAACAACGAGGAACTTATGCAATCACAAAACTGTCTAGTCAAAAGCGTCAACGCAGACAAAGGCTGAGCTTGTGTTACTATTGCGGCGGCCAAACCATCTGAGGTCATCTTGTCTTGTGAAATCACGCAAGTCTACAGCTAAAGTGAGTGTTCCCCTTAATTCTATTTCCTCAGGAATGAGATTTATGATTCTTATCTGGTTATGCTATCATCACGTGTTCCGTGTGTTTTCTGCCTTGATAGCCTCCAGGTCGACATTGAATCTAATAGATGAAACCCTGTTATAAAAATATAAAATTCCCACATTCCCCTGTGTGCTCCACACTGCACATCTCTGCTATCAATATTCAACACATCAGTCAAAGAATTACTTCTGCACCCATGAATCCCATGATTCTTGGCTTTCTCTGTTTGCAGACCCATGACCCAGTCATTTCATGGAGTGAGAGAAAGATCATTCATCACCACATTGTTGAGAACACCATCTACCCAATGTACAAAGCTCTTCAACACCATGTTACACCATCCAGCCAATAAGAACCAACATCCCCACTGATTATCATGATATTTTAGAAGTTTTTAGCAAACTCCCTTCTTATAGACCTAGCAACTGTGCCATCAAACTGCTACCTTATACCATGCCATGTGTACCCACTATTACAACCAGAGTAAAAGGTTTCATAGGTAAAAAGCCAAATGGCTGCTCTCTGGAATTTATAGTCTTAATACTATGATAATGGTGACAACTGATGGTGGGTGGAGAGAACTGTTACAGTACCCCTCCTCCTACAAACGACTCCAGGTGTTCTATTTGATCGGCAGCATGGATCTGGATGGAGTGTGCGCTATGCCCCTTGTCCTCCTGGAATCAAGAATCTCGTGAGCAAGATAAGCTGGGAACCCTTCTATTTCAATGGGGTCCAGTGGTTTGGAGGTTGGAGGTTGGCATTGGCGCTAGCATGGTTTTGCTTGAGCATTTAGAAAGACACCTATGTGCCTTGTGTCTTTCATGGATAGCTATATAAGCTGTCCGAGCTGAAAGTCAGGGTGCAGCTGGCAGTGGCAACCTGCCTTTATAGGCTGTGCCTGTATGCAGTTGCTGACTAATGAAAAAAAGGGCTGATACCACCCATTAAAAAAACTCTTACTCTTTAACTGTGTTATAAGTTTGTTACACTGTTTTGTGATTGTATCTATATCAGTAGAGAAATGTTCTAGGTTATAACTATAAGCACTGTTGCTCTGGATAAGAGCGTCTGCTAAGTGTCTAAATGTAACTGTATCTGATACTGTAGGATGCAGTGGAACGGGGTGATCGCTGTGGAGTGAATGAGGGAATTCAAGGTTCAAGGTTCAAAGTGTTTGTCATGATTACTAAAGGAAACATTGTCATGTGTATTAAAGGAAACAGATTTCCCTGTACAATGAAATTCTTAATTCTCTGTCCACACCAAATGCCAAAAGTAAAGATACAAAACAATTTTAAGGTAATAAAGTAAGAAAAGTATGAAATGAAGGGCATGAAAAAGAGTAAAAGTCAAATAAATAAATGTCCAATTTTGAGTTACATCTACGTGATGTGCAAATTTGGCAGAGAATGAATTAAATTGTACAAAAAGACTACAAAGATGTCAAGATGTCAATACAGCTATTAAATATGAATGTGCAATTGAACATGAGTAAATTGGACAGAGGCAGTATAGACATATGTGCAATAATCAGGATGTGCAAGGGTGCAGTCTATTGTTACAGACTGCTGTCAGCTGTTGAGGAGTCTGATGGTAGATTGAAAGAAAGAGTTCCACAGTCTGGTGGTACTACACTTCACACTCCTGTACCTTCTGCCAGAGAGGGGAGAAAGAGGAACAGTCCTTGTTGTGGGTGTGAGGGGTCTTTTATGATGGAGGCTGCTCTCCTATGGACTCTGTGTTGGTAGATACTCTTGAGGGAGGGCAGAGGAGTCCCGGTAATCTTAGACACAGTCCTCACCACTCTCTGCAGGCATTTGCAGTCCATTGCAGTGGAGCTGCCGTACCACATGGTGATGCAGCTGGTCAGGATAGACATTGGTGACATTCCAAACATCCTCAGCCTCCTCCCGTTGCTGGGCTTTCTTCCTCAAATGTGTGGTGTTGGTGATGTGGACCCCCAGCTATTTATAGCTGCTCACCCACTCCACTTCATGTCCTGAAATAAACAGTGGCTGATAAGAGCTCCGCTCCTTCCTCATGTCTAGTATCATCTCCTTGGTCTTGAGGGTGAGATTGTTGTATTCACACCATGTCAGCAGAGTGGTCACTTCCCTTTTGTAAGCTGCCCCACCAGTGATGTTTCCTATCACAGCCATTATAGCCATTACAGTTGAGCTGTTATAGCCGTTACAGTATAATGTTGTATTTGTGGAAGGCCTTGCAGTCGTGGGTGAACATGGTGTAGAGGATTGGACTGAGGACACAGCCCTGTGGTGTGTCAATGTTTGTGATGATGCTGGTTGAAGTCCTTGACCCCATTATGACAGACTGTGGCCTGCCAGTCAGAAAGTCCAAGAACCAGTCACAGAGGTTGGGGTGTAAAAAGTTTGTTTGTGAATTTGTTTGGGATAACTTTATTAAAAGCAGTACTATAATCAATAAAGAGCATCCTGATGTAGGAGTCTTTGTTCTCCAGGTGTGAGAGTGAAATATGCAAAGCTGCAGCAATAGCAGGTAGACCTGTTCATAAGCACTTCATAATGATTGGAGTGAGTGCTACTGGCCTTTTATCATTCAGGCATGTGGGGCCTCTTCTTGGAAAGGGGGATGCTGGCTGGGGTCTTGAAGCAGGAAGGGACAGTTCACTGGCTGAGGGAGAGGTTGAATATAGGGGTGAATGTCTCTCAGCTCATTAGCACATGCTCTGAGGGCTCGTCTAGCAATGTTGTCAGGATCTGCGGCTTTACGGGGGTTAATCCTCTTAATGGATTTGCTTGCCTGAGCTGATGTGTTGACTGGCAAGGTGAAGTGTGTATTGGTCCAGATGTCTGTGAGCCTTCTCTCAGTGTGAGGAGTGGGGGTCTCAAAACATGTGTAGAAGGTATTGAGGTAGTCTGCTAGGCTTGTAGGTTGTGCTAATTGTACTGAAGTTGCTTCTGTAATCTGTGATGTTCTGGAAACCTTGCCTCATGCGCTTGGAGTCATTGTTGTACAAGCTTTACTACCTTTTGGCTGTTGTAATGGCCTTTCTAAGTCCAGACTTCACAGCTTTGTACTCACTCTCATTGATAGATACAAATGTCATAGAGCATGTATTGTACCTGATTGTTTAACCAGGGCTTCTGATTGGTAGACCTCCTGAATAGAATTTTGGCCACAATATTATCCACGCATGTGCTGATGTACTCAGTTATCAGAACATAGTAAGCATAATTCTGTACACTGAAAGAGGATTCCTCCTGAGTAGCTGCAGCTTTAAATACGTACCAGTCTGTAGTTGGTACAACAAGTTACAAGTACAACAGCATTTGGCAGACACCCTTATCCAGAGTGACTTTCAACTGAGCAATTGGGGGTTAAGGGCCTTTCTTAGGGACCCACAGTGGTGGCTTGGTGGTGCTGGTAATCAAATCCCGGTCTTTCTGGTATCAGTCCAACACCTTAACCACTAAGCCACCACTTCCCTTAAACAGTCCCGCAGTGTGCTTTCAGTCTCAGATGTCCAGTCGCAGTGTGCTTTCAATCTCAGTTGTCAAATAATTTGTTGATTGGATTTGATTGTTTGAATCTTGGTCTGTATGCTGGATACAAGAACCAGGAGATGTGGTTGAGTGTCCAAAGTGGGGGCGGAGGGCCCTGTATACGCCCTTTATGTTGGTGTAAACATGATCAAAAGTGCTTTTATCATGGTTGAGAATGTCTACATGTCGGTGTCGGATTAAAGTCACCTGCAGCAATAAAAACAGCATCAGCGTAAGCCCTCTCTAGTGCGCTGATGACGCCATAGAGTTTGCAGAGTGCTGCTGCAGAATTGGCTCACAGTTGTAAAGATACAGGGAGCAAAAACACATCGGTAAATTCCCTTGGTATATAATAGGGATGGCACTTAAGTATTAAAAACTCTACATTAGATGAACATGTGTTTATAAACAGTCTTCGCACCATGAGTTGTTGATAAACACACACACACTTACCTATTTTGCCTTACCGGAGGCTGCAGTCCATTCTCCGTGGTGAATATAATGCATCTGTAACTGAATGGCGAAATCCAGGATGTTTTCTGAAAGCTAGGTTTGGTGAAAATAATAGCGCAGCATTCTCTCAATTCGCGCTGTGATGTAATCCTGACTCTAAGCTTGTCTAGCTTATCAAAGACTGCCGCTAGAAGGAGGCTGGGTTGCAGTGGTCTGTTAGCACAGGCTTGTGGACTAGAATGGGTCTCTTCTCTTGCCCCTCTTGCAGCACCATCTCTGTAGCACTTTTTTCGAGTCAGCTGGTTCGCATTGTAACGAACTGGCTGTAGGCAAAGAAGAATCCATGAATGCGGTAATATCACAGTTTATTTGGGAATGGAATAGGGAAGGCAAACAATCCAAAAGGGCAATCCAAAAGAGTAGTCAAATAATCAAGCAAGGTCAAAAATCTCAAAGTCAGTAAATACACAGAATCAAACCGCTTAGCAAGGCCTAGGGCAACAATGCTTCGCAAGGAGCCATTGGAGGCCACCTGCTTATATAGGCGGACCCCGCCCAAGATGGCCGCCATCAGGAAATGAACACTAGAATTCGGGCGAGGGCGCCCTCTGCAGGCGGTCCTCCAAAGGCACAGTTCTTACACATGAGGTCAGTGCGCTAGGGTCTTCCTGGTGGTGGTGTTGGTAGTGGTCACGGGAGAGCACAATGAATTGAAGATCCAGTGGAATAAATCCATTAAACGTAAACTTGTCAGTTTGCAATGTCCAGCAGTGTCTGTCTTTTATATGTAAGCATTGCATGACATTTGTGCAGTAAAATAAAGACAAGAAATACACAAAAAAAGAAGAAAAATGGGAATGCCATGTCACAGTCGGCACATGTGGGCATACTCGTGAGCAGTAAGACCTCAGGTACCTCCTCAACTGCTGGTTGAAGCGCTCCATTGGTAGTTTGATTAGAGGTGGTAATTAGAGGTCAGGCCATAATGTCCACCTTTTTACAAACTCCGTCCAAACGCTGGAAGTGAACTGTGGGTTTTGATCAGACATATGAACTGGCCCAGGATTAGCTGTGATAATGGGTTTGCGTGTATGTTGGGGGGGTCACCAATTTCCACAATGCTGCGGCAAAAATATCAGAAAGAGTTGGAAAAAGAAAAGTTATCATCATTTACAGTGCATAATATCATCCAAAGATTCAGAGAATATGGAACGTAAGGGTCAAGGCCTAAAGACCAGACTAAATGCCTGTAAATTGTAAAGAGCTATACAAATAAAACCGAATTGAATTGAATCTTGGGGGGGGGTCAAATCCCGGGCCGGGGATCTTTCTGTGCGGAGTTTGCATGTTCTCCATGCGGTTGCGTAGGTTTCCTCTGGGTACTCCTGTTTCCTCCCACAGTAAAAAACATGCAGATTAGAGATTAGTGAGTCTAAATTGTCCATAGGAGTGAATGTGTGCGTGAATGTTTGTTTGTCTATTTGTTGCGCTGAGACGGACTGGCGATCCAGTTGGTGAATTTTGTCATGCATCAGGAATGAGCAGTCAAGGCAGAGTAATCAAACCAAGACACAGAATGGTGAGGCGAGGGAGAATTTATTTGGGTTAGTCCAATAACACAAGGACACTCCTGAAGTTCCAAAAAAAAGTGAAATGAGAATTTTATTACATACAATAATCCATAAAGATTCAACAATATCTGCAAAATCTGCAATCAAGAAGAATACTACATTTCCAAGAAAATCAAAATACACATGAACACGAACACTCAAGAATGTGTGGATGGTCTGACAACCTGTAACTTTGTAGAATTGGTGGGATCCATGAATGCAGACAATAGTTCTTATAATCCAAAAGCTTTGATAAGGAAGGTAGCAAAAGGCATAACAGACAAATACAAATCAAAATCGGTATCCAAAGTTCAAAGTCAAAAAACAGAATCCAAAAATCCAAAAATCCAAAAATCCAAAATCCAGAATCAAAAGTAACATACAAAATGCTTTTAAACAAACAATACTTTGCACGTGACTCGAGTATGCCATAGTCTTAAATAGGGTGACCTATTAAAGACCCAGCACCGGAAACAGATGTTAGAACTTGGGTGAGGGCTCTCCTTCAGCGATTGTCAGGAACTTCCATCGTTACAGTACCCCTCCCTCTAGCGAACCCTCTTGGCATCCTTTGTGGGCGCCTTCTGGGGCATGGTGCTGGGCAATTGGGATGTCTGGCATGAAAGTCCTGAATGAGAGAGGGATCCAGCATGTCTCAGATTTTCACCTAGCACTGTTCCTCAGGTCCATAACCTTCCCAATCGATCAGATATCCCATGCCACCGCTCCGACGATGGGAGTCCAAGATCTCCCAGATCATGTAAGCAGGACCATCCTCCAGCTTGATTGGACCAGGAGGTCTTTGGACTGTGCAAGGCTGGTATGGGGCTTGAGTAGTGAAACATGAAAAGTCGGAGATATACAATACTGAGGTGAAAGCTGTAAATGATTGGACATTACATTTTTTTTTTAATTGGATCAACATACTTGCGGCTCAGTTTTTTAAAAAGTAATTTAAGCCTCAAGGCTTTTGTTGATAACCACAACAACTTAGGCTGCTAGTTGTGATGCGGGCGACTTCGCCTGTCTGCGTGTAGTCGCTGTCACTGGATTACCCTCTCGATATGTATGTGTGTGCCCTACCATACCCTTGTGCTTTGTTGGTACCAGTGTTCCACAGCAGACACAGCAGCAGGTTCCCCTGACAAAGGAAATAACGCTGGCTGGTAACCTAGGACACATTGAAATTGGGTTAGTTCAGCCGAATTGTGAATTAGCGAGTTCTGGGCGTATTCAGGCCATGGAGGAAACTCAGTCAACCGATGCTGTTCACGGGCGTAATACGATCTAAGATAATGACCCAGTTCTTTGTTTAGTCGTTCAGCGTGCCCATTAGATTGTGGGTAATACCCAGTGGATAGACTTACATTAATGTCCAGTCTTTTGGAAAATTCAGTCCAGACACCAGAGGTAAACTGTGGGCCCCGATTCGATACAATGTCAACTGGTAAGCCAAAGGTTCTGAAAATGCTGTCTCCAATGCCGAGTGGAGGCCCATTAAAGGTATCAAATGGCAAGCTTTAGAAAACCTGTCGGCAAGTGTAAGAATGGAATGGAAACCTGCGGAAGGTGGTAAATCAGTGACAAAATCTATAGCAATGTGTGACCATGGTTTTTGAGGGAGGGGTAGAGGTAACAAAAGGCACTCAGGCAAGTGCTTTGGTGTTTTAGACCAAACATGCACACACCAAACATGCTTTCACAACGTTTCCACCTCCACCTGCATTCCTAGCCACCAATACTTCACCAATACAAGTTTATTTGTCCTACAAATGCCTGGATGTCTTGAGCTTAGATAGGAAATAACTTAATAAATGAATAAATAAATAAATTACCCAACAGTCCACAACAAAAATTATAGCTTAATATTTTTTTAATTAAATGAAAGGCATGTTTTCTATTTGTTAGAGAATATAAACTATAATGTTTTAGTTGTAATGCAACCATTTTGTAATGTGGTGTTATCTGGAGCCATAATGCAGGAACACACCTTTCTTAATTTTCACAAGACATTTAATTACAAAAGTCAGGCAGGCAGAAGTCGAACGAGTAAGGCAGAGAGTTAAGCATATTGACAAGCAGAAATCCGAATTGACAAGCAAAAACAGGAACACAGGCAGAAAGTTGGTACACAGGTTCAGAATCATCAGACAATAGAATAGAATATGCTTAGTAAGGCCATGTAGTAAGGTCACAAATGATACTTTACAATGATAGCTAGAAAACGGCTAATTAATTTAATTTATTACATTTACATCATTTGGCAGACGCTCTTATCCAGAGCAATTCACATGTTCTCACTTTTTGTACAACTGAGCAATTGGGGGCTAAGGCCTTGCTCAGAGGCCCACAGTGGGTGCTTAGCAGAGCTGGGAATCAAACTTTGGTCTTTCTGGTATCAGTCCAAGATTTCTCCTTCCATTTAATTTAACTTTTGTTGGTAAAGAAGTTCAAGTTTAGTTTACTTCAAATAGTTTTATTGTCTTTTCAACCAAATATAGAAGATGCAGTATATGTAAAATTAAACAATATTTGATTGCTTTACATATCTGGGAGTCTCATGTCTGTGTTTCACTTTAGTTCTCATTTTAGACATACTGTTATGTTACTCCTGCCAGAGTCCATTTCTGCACTCTACGCTAAAATTACATTACATTACAGTACATTAACACCATGGTAATTTTATCTGTTTTCTCTTCATGGTGATCTCTGCTGTAAAAGCACTATGCTAGAAGAGTATAGCAGTAAAAGGGAGAAATGAAATGGAGCTAAATATGATGAAAGAGAGACATTGCTCTATCAAAATGTGTAAATATAACAAAAACATAGCTGTGTTTGAAAAAAAAAAGCATACAAAAAAATGACACCAAGGGCAGTGTTGTATTTCAAAGAAATATCTTTATTGTAAAGTCTCCACAATAAGTCAATTGGAATAATTTCTACCTTAGGATTGACATTATCAGGTGAAGAAAAGTGGAGAAGGAAAAGGAGGAATAACTAATGGTAGAAAAAAGTCATGATCTGAAAACAGGGGTGACAATAGAGGGTCTAGGGTCTAGGGTCCTAGTGGAATCAAGGTAAACCACACTGTCGGTGTGTGTTCCAACATCATTTACATTTACAGCATTTGGTAGACGCTTGTATCCAGAGCGGCTCTGAAATATTTTATTGACGACCATGTCAGCGCAATGCCATGAAGAAAGCTGATCCTCTCACCTATTTGGGTCACAGAATTCGGCACATAAAAAAATAAGGTAAGCAGACATCTTTTAAACACAAAATCTGTGTATAGTTTATCTGTGGCCTGAAAGGAGTAGTGGCCTTGGGGAGGGTGAAGGCAGCTGGCTGCAGGCTAAATTAATTTAGGGGGTGAAGAACATAGGATTAGTAAGGCAGAAGTGAGAGCAGCTATTAAGAGGATGAAGAGAGGAAAGGAGGTTGGACCAGATAACATTCCAGTAGAAGCGTGATGTTTAGGAGAGATAGCAGTGGAATTTCTGACTAAATTTGTTCAACAGGATTTTGGAAGGTGAGAAGATGTGTGAGGAATAAAGAAGGATTGTTCTGATACCGATTTTTAAGAATAAGGGAGATGTGCAGGCTTTATACTGAATAAAGTTGATCAGTCACACTAAGTTATGGAAGCTAGACTGAGGGAAGAGGTGGCCATCTGTCAGCAACAGTATGGTTTTATGCCAAGGAAGAGTACTAGAGATGAAATCTTTGCTTTGAGGATGTTGATGAAAAAGTATAGAGAAGGCCAGAAGGAATTGCATTGTGTTTGTGCATCTGGAGAAAGCGTGCGACAGAGTTCCAAGAGAGGAGTAACATAGTTGTGGTGTTGTATGAAGTTGAGGTATTGTATGAAGAAGTCAGGTGTAGCAGAGAAGTATGTGAAGGTGGTGCAAGACATGTATGAGGACAGTGTAACAGCAGTTAGGTGCAGTAGGAATGTCAGTCTCTGAGCCCTTTCTTGTTTGCAGTGACGATGAACAGGTTGACAGATGAGACCAGACAGGAGTCTCTATGGACAATGACGTTTGCGGATGATATTGTGATTTGTGGTGAGAATAGGGAGCAGATTGAGAAGAATCTGGAAAGGTGGAGATATACAAAGGAAAAGAAGGGGAATAAAAGACAGTAGGAGTAAGACTGAGTCTTGTTTCTGTGAATGAGAGGCAATGGAGTGGTGAGGTAGCAGGGAGAAGAGGTAGTAGTACCTGGGGTCAACAGTGCATGGAAAGTGGAGAGTGCATTAAAGAAGTTAAGAAGTTAAGAGTTCATGCGGGGAAGAGTGGCAGGAGTGATTTGTGATTGACAAGTTTCCGCAAGAGGGAAAGGGAAAGTTAATAGGACTGTAGTAAGACCTGCAATGTTGTATGGTTTAGAGACAGTGGCGTTGTCAAAAAGACAAAGAGGATCTAAAGATGGCAGAGTTGAAGATTTTCATTGGGAGTGGATGGACAGGATTAGAAATGAGTTTATTAGAGGGATGGAACATGTAGGATGTTTTGGAGACGAGGTGAGGGAGGCTAGGTTGAGATGGTTTGGACATGTGCAGATGAAGGACATGTTCATAGAAGAATGCTGAGGCTGGAGGTACCGGGCAGGAGGAAAAGAGGAAGACCAAAGAAGAGGTTTATGGATGTAGTGAAGGAAGATATGTAGGTAGGTGTTGTGAAAGAGACAGATTTAGAGGTCAGGGTAGTGTGGAGAAGAGCAATCCGCTCTGGCAACCCCCAACGGCAGCAGCCTGAAAGGAGTAGAATATAATGATGATAGAGACAACGAAGTAGAAGAGTTCTTTGGAGACAGACCTGCCCAAGATAGTTATTGCTCAGGGTAGAAAGCAATTGTTTGGCCCAGTAACATCCATATTAGTAGCAAGCAGTGCAAGATAGCGGTACATCATGAGTAAAGAACAGTCTGAGTTTACTCCAGTTGACATAATAATAATTAAACATAAAGATGCTGAAAAATTTAAAGATCAAACTGAAGTAGAGTTGCAATGGCTCGAAAGTGGAACCTTTAATAAAAAAGTCTTGTTGGAGCGTAGCAAAGAAAGAAAAAAGCTTCAGCTGGTTCTATCTATCTATCTATCTATCTATCTATCTATCTATCTATCTATCTATCTATCTATCTATCTATCTATCTATCTATCTTTCCATCTATCTATCTATCTATCTATCTATCTATCTATCTATCTATCTATCTATCTATCTATCTATATTATTATATTTTTTCAGCTACCCCACTACCAATTTCAGTCAGCGTCTATGTCTTTGTGTTTGTTGTAATTATGTTTGTAGCACCGTGTGGTCCTGGAGAAACGTTGTCTCATTTTACTGCATCCACCATATATGGTTAAAATGACAATAAATATTCTTTTACTTTGACTTTGGAAGTGCAGGGATCTGCCTCACCATTGGGGATACAAGAGAGCAGCACAAACCACTACCATATAATATGGCCAGTGAGACGGTACCCTGTATTAAAACAGAATGAATGAAGAAATATAAAAAGTCTGGAGATTCTTAACAGAGAAAATGCTTACTGTGATCAAAAATGTTGGAGAAAAGCTAACCAACAGACTATAAAAGCAATGAGTCAAAGTACCCCTAATGAACAGCAAGAAATACAGCAGAGCAACCAAAACAAAGACACATTGAAAATCAGACACATGGACAGAATAAACATACTACTCGACATCACCTTGAGTAAGAGACAAAATACATTAATGAAGTCATTTTAAAGAAAAGTATTTTTTTCCTTACACCCCTCTCTGTTGTTTCCATTGAAACTCATACTCATTAAAAACATTTATACAGCTAAATGCTAAAAGTGAATCAGAAAAATTAGAACACAATTGTTAAAACACAAGTACTCGAACACTACATACATGATCCGAGCAACCTTTAGGATCAGACCTTCATAGATTGGACTCACAGAAAAGAAGCTAAGGCTGTTCTGAGGTAAAGCCTCAAATAATTAGAAAGCTAAAAAGTCATGAAAATTCCAAGCAAAAGCATAGGTTACATAAAGATGAACTTTAGAGCATTGTTCATCGTCTGTGACCATGAGTTATAATCAGTGTGTGTTGGATTAGGAAGGAACTTCTACAGTATATCCCTTTACTAACTTCTTCACTGAGTCTGTAACTCAGTTTCAACTGTACTTTTTCCTGCCTCTGTTGACGTCCACGTGCATACACTAATACCTCGTATTGATCACCGTAGATGAAAGCGTGTGCTGCATGCACCCGGTGACAAGTTGAAGGAGACAGGGCTGTAGGATCAGATTCAGAATTGTCTATGTGATTGATAGAAGACATTTATCAGCTACTTTAACTGCCATAGGTGTTGTTAGTAGGATTTGGAAGGGTCTTTGCCAAGTGCTTGGCTTTCCAGCTTTTACTTCGGAAAAGCCTTCACCTTGATCATGTCATGCAGCACTATGGGAGCAGATAGTCTCTTGCCTGTTTGTGAATATCAAAGAGAGTTGCAGAGAGTTGCAGATAATTTAATATTGTATTTTCTAGATTGCTGGTGGTAGACCATGCGTGCTCGTAGTTGCATCAGAAGATTGTGGAGAGTTTTGACCAATGACAGTCCTGTTTCTGTACATTTTGCTAATTTGTTTTTGAGTGTCCCATTTTCTTTTTCTTCTGCTCCCTCACTAGCTAGATAATAACACAAGTTTTGTTTTAGATAAAAACCTAGGTATTCACTTACTTTTTGGAATGCTTTGTCCGAATGAAGAGGCATTATCACTGCCAACTCTTTCAGGAATACACTATCTTGGGATAATTTCAGTGAGTGTTGCTTTAGCTACCATACTAGCATCTTGCTTTGTTGTTGGAAATGCTTCTACCCATTTAGAGAACACATTCACAATCACCAGACAGTATTTCTTACCCTCTCCTGGTGTAAGCTCAATGAAATCCATTTGCAGAGATTGTGGGTAAGCATCTTGAGGAACTTTAACGCCCTTCCCTGTATTGTTTGTCATGCAAATGAGGCAACGTTCACAAAATTTTTAGGAGAAAATTAGAAACCCTTTAGTGAACCAGAGTTTGTTTAGGGAGAAATTTAGAAACCGTTTAGTGAACCAGCATTTGTTTCGGGAGAAACTCTTTACCATGTGTCAACTTTGCATGGAAAGGGAATACCCTTTTAGGACATCCTTTAGGACTTGCCATCAAGTCGTTGCCATACCCCATTGCTGACTGTGAATCCTGCTTTCCTCCACATTTGTTTCTCCTCTGGAGTAGACATTATCTTGCAAAGTAGAAATAGGTATAGATAAGATCTTGATTAAACATAATATATCAGGCTAACAAGGTGGTTTCGCTGCACATTTTGCCACTTCATCTGCTCATACGTCTTCTGTGGAAATTGGATTATTTTTTGCTAGCAATGTGTTGGTTGTGCGTTATTGGTTTCCCTGATGAAGTTAGGGAAACAGTGTGTGAAAAATCATGTACTACACCTGTAAGAATTTTATGGCTGCACTGCTCTGTTCCTCGCCTCTTGTTCTGCCGGCGTGTCTCGGGGTCCCGAATCACAAGTCAGGAAATACGAGCTCGGGGAGATCAAGCATAGAACAAACACCAGAACTTTGTCATGACAGTTTATTCATGCAGAGATCTTCCAAAGAATATCATATGAAAGGGTTCATTATATAGCCACTCAAGACAATAGCTTTTGGGTAACTCCTTCTGAGAATAACAGACAGGAAACCCCCTCCCGTGCCTGTATCTTCAGATAACAGACAGGAACTCAACACCCCTGAGCATGTTTTACAGATAACCTCTTAAAGACCAGACATTTGGTTCTGACTATGTGTGTGTGAAATGAGAATGTGCTGTGGTGTGCAAAATCCAGAAGCTTAACTCAAAAGGAGAACACATGTACACGATGTCACATAATCATAAAGAAATAACACACAATAAAACAAGTTACAGGAAAAGAAGATAAACTAATCTCTTCAACACCAAAAGCATATCTAAAGTCTGTGTAGATAGTTAGTTTTATCTTCTGCTAGTTTACATGCTTCAGTGAGTTCAACTAATTCTGCTGCTTGTGCACAGTTAATTCAGAGTTTATTAGAGATATTTCTTGAAGATCTGGTCTCTTTCCCCATCGCTGCTCAACATCATCTTCTGTAGGGCGAAAAGTAGCAGGGTTTAGTACAGTACATCTCTTCAGTTATATATGGCATTTCTTGAAGTATAGTGTTATACTTCCACCTGACTGTGGTCATGTGGGCCATTTTTTGTTCTAAAGCAGTTGCGAAACAGCATGTGGTACCAACAGTGTTACATTAGTATAATCCACAATGTCTCATGACAGTTTTTTCAGCTTCTGGTGTCCAAGTGACTTTGCTATCTGCCTGTTGGCCTTGTCCATGAGCAATAGCACTCAGTGGTGTCTCTAAAACAGCAATAAGCAATAAGCATTCTACAATTGGAAGGCATCCCTAAAAAAGTCTTTGAGCTGCTTTTTGAAGGGTCTGCAATCAGATTTTGTGGTAATTTAAACCAAGAGATCATTTTTAATGAATACTACAATTTGTAAACTTTTGCCTAAATTTGTTGAACATTTGAGTCTTTGATTTAAATTTTAGTCATATTTGGACTAAAAACTCTGTTTTAATTATTTAAATAATTACTTATTTATTATTATGTCTGAAAACTTTGAAACTTTTTTAACTCCGATGGGTTAACATCATCTGAAATGATTATACAGTCACATTTGATCCTAGTCAGCCAGTTTAAGTGTTTACAAAAACACCAAATGTCTTTACTGTTGTTTATAGTCCATCAGTTGACAGCAAAATTTCACCCAAAACCCATTCCCTTTCCATTCTTCATTAATATGTTTAGCTAGAGACACGTATGGAGCTGCATGCGACATGGATGAAGGCCCCCTGCTCTGATCAAAACTCGAGACAGATCAACTGCCGCTGCACACCTAACATCATACATCATCCTAGACAATCATAGTCAACAACAACACATCTGGACCAGATAGCTCAGGAAACCAATACTTTTCAAACTCTTTATGCTAACCCTTGCACACTGTACACTGTACAATGTAGAGAATCGCTTGCTGTAAAATCGGTGTGTGTGTGTTGAGCTAGTTTTATTTAGTCATCTGTAACATCACTGAGTGGGCAAGTGGCTGGGTATTTGACAAAGTGCAACTTTTGACTATTGTTAACTTTTGACAACTTTTAACTATTGTTAAACCATTGACCCCTCAGTGGACCACAGTAACTGGACACTGCTCCTAAATTAAAAAAGGAATTTTAAAGCTTGGTTTAATATTCAGTCTACACTGCGAGAGGAATGGACAGTCTTTCACTCACACCCGTGCCACATGAGCCAATCCAAAATATTTTTTTATCACTAAGTTGAATAATAGCTTGCAGCTTATCAGATTTCAGAACAGAATTGCAGATAAGGGGTAAAGTTCGATAAGCAGTGTTTGTATATTTAGCATATGCAGAAGTGAACTTATTTAAATCAGTATCAGTGAAAAGCTTAAGAAATTCTTTATTGAGAAAGAAAAACAAATTTTTCACATGTTTTGTAAGATGTGTAAGATCGCAAGAGTGTAAAAAAGATTTTTGTGACTCACCCTCTCCAGAATCATTAGCTCTCACCTCAGACAATTTAAATCAATCCACTTGATCTTTCATTAGTTTCTTTTCTCTTCTGATTTGGCCGTTTTTTTCTTCCAGTGTCAAAGTTGTCTATAGATAGATAGATAGATAGATAGATAGATAGATAGATAGATAGATAGATAGATAGATAGATAGAACTTTATTGTCATTGCCTAGTACAGGTACACGGCAACAAAATGCAGTTTCAGCATCTACCAGAAGTGTAAATAGTAGTAATCTGCATTGACAGTTGCAGATAAATACTATGGAACAGTAGTGTCTGGAGTTTACAGTAATAAATAATAAGTTGTGGAAGTGAAGATGTGCAAACATAAAAAAGTGCAATATGTAAAGTGTCTGAAAAATCTCTGCAGCAATAATAAGATTATGACAGTGAAGATGGAGGTTCAGCAGCTGTAGAGACTTATATGTAGAGTAGAGTATATTTACACAATATATATATATATATATATATATATATAAAACCCAGCCATTAGGGTTGCACAAGCCAGTGCATTCTTAGTGCCGGTCCAAAGCCCGGATAAATGGGGAGGGTTGCG
>JAOTRA010073746.1:0-12500 GCA_026260255.1 Pseudolaguvia tuberculata | reverse complement strand
TATATATATAAAATGTTTAATTTGTGTGCGTATAATGTGTTTATGTAATGTGTATTGTGTGTGTAATGTGTATGTATTGTGCGTGTATAAGCTGTTCATGTAGTGTGTGTATAATGTGTAGCGTGCATGTGTGTGTGTGTGTGTGTGTGTGTACCGGAGAGCCAGTTTGTGGGGTGAAACACAGTGAATCTGATGAGAAAGACAAGCAACGCAGTGACTGCAGGGAGCAACGACACACACCACAATATACTGGATACAGATCTCCATCTCTGCACCTACACACACACACACACACACACACACACACACACACACACACACACACACATTATAGATACACACACAATATACTGGATACAGATCTCCATCTCTGCACCTACACACACACACACACAACTGAACTACTCTTCCTCCCGGCCCAGGTAATGATCTGTCAATCACCTTGGATAATTCCACAATATCCTTCTCATTCACTGCTCGTAACCTCGGGGGTAACTATGGACAATCATTGATCAGCACATATTACTAATGTTACACATTACTGTCATCCATATCCACTCAGGTCGCTCAGTTGCTTGTGCAGTCAGTCTACGCCAGAGTGCCATCCACCCACTGCAGATGATCCAGAATGCAGTTGCACATGTCCTTTTCCCCCTCCATTGGCTACCAGTAACTGCCCCCATCAGGTTCAAAACACTGATACTTGCCTACAAAGCCAAGAACACCACTGCACTACCCAACCACCAAAACTAATCACTCCACACACCCTCAGGTCCACCAGCCCCTCACACCCACCCACATCTCTTGCTCTATAACTGTTGTAGGTGTTTGTTACACTGTTATTGTGATGGTATGTGATAATCACTAGTAAAATGTTCGAGGTTATAATTATAAGCACTGTTTGTACTTTACTCTGGAAAAGAACATCTGCTAAATGCCCAACTTGAACTGATGAAGATACAGATCTCCATCTAAACACACACACATTTGTAATATAAAAAAAAAACAATTTAATCCGGTTATTAATTTTTAAACACGTTTGTTGTTGTTTTTAGTGACACGTCGTGTGTTAATCATTTCATAAAAAGTGTAAATGAACCTGAAACATTCATTAATTCTTTCTTACCTTCCGAATAAACCAGCAGTTTGAATTAAAGGAAAACATTTTAACTGAAACCACAATTAAAGTCAACTTTCACCCGGGACCATTAAAAACACCATCATTTTACTGCTGGCTGTAAACTTTTACACACAAACACTAACACACACTAAGAAGAACGCGACACACTCCGCGCCACATTTTCGAAGGCCCCGGAAAGACCCCATTATGCAGGAGTCCAACAGTATCGCCTGAACAGAAAGAACCACCCAAAAAAATGCAACGGGCTCCTTTCAATTAATACTTATTATTAACTAATAATTACTTAATAATTTATTCGATGAATGATAAACAATATAACAAATAAAATATTGTTGTTGGTTTTTAAAAAAAAAACCTTTTATTAAAATGAGGATGACAAATGACTATACAGACACAAAATTCAGGTTTTTATTAAATCTACACACATTTTACTGACATATTGTGACACCAACTGCGAGAAAATGAGATTTCTCCTCTCCAGGTTCGGGTTCCTCTCGGGTTCCCATCCCAGTCTGGTTTGGAAGCTGTTTGTAGGGAGGATCTGCGTGGAGTTCATGGGCATTTCGGTCTGGAGGACTTTGTTTGCCAGCGGTTTCATTGGATATTTCTGAACGATGGTGGTCAGCAGGATCTTCTGCTGAGCTTTTTTTCTCCTCCCACAGCTTCAGTTGACGGCACTGGTTGTTGATCATGTCCTTGAGATCAAGCTGAAGCAACTGGACCTTCTCCTCTAGTAGGGTTTTGGAGGTGACCATGTGGGCCAGTTCAGATAACAGCTTTTCAATGGTCAGGTTCAAGCTGATGGTCTTCTCCAGCAGTGTCCTGTTCTTGCTCTTTCTGTTGCAGTTCACTGATGATATCGTTGGTGGTTTTCCCCTAAAAGTTTGGGCTGGTCTCCAGGCCAATTTCAGTCCTCAGCATCTTCACTTGTCTCCTGAGATCTTTATTCTCCATGCTCAAGGTTTTGAGTTTCTGTTTAAGACACTCCGTTGGTTCGGCCCTGGACTCGTACTGTCTCAGTTTCTCCTTCAGGACAGTCTTCTGCGCTTCATTCCGTTCAGAGAGGTATCGCTCCATCAGCTTCTGGTGGTCTTGTACAGACACTTTTCTATCCGTTATCGTGGTATGTATAACACCTCGTCCTCATCGTAACTCATCGTCTCCTCTACGGGTCTCACAGTCAGAATGATTGTCAGCCGGCTTTTATTTCCATGAGGTGGATGGAGTGTGTGATACACAACATGGTCCATGCAGCATGAAGCTGAGAGGTTGGAGTACTGTTTAGAAAGCCCAGTTTAGAATAACCTTTAATAAGGACACAGCATCCAGCAGACACCGTTTCAAGTGACGGTATTTACTTTAATGTTTAAAAAATATTTCTATAATATTATTAATTGTTAAACTACATCCTGGAGACATTTTAATAAAGTTCTTCTTTTGAAGGTATAACATCATAAAATAACCATAAAATAAAGTTCTACCAATGTTAAGCAAACCTTTTAGGAATTTTGAATGTAAATTTATCAGCTGAGTTAATAAAGATGTTAGATTCTATAAATACTACAAATACAACAGATTCTATAAAAACTACATATACTAGTAATACTATAGTACAGATACTAGTAAAACTACATATACTATAAAAACTACAGATACTATAAATACTACACAGTATTAATACTACATATACTATAAATACAAGTAATACTACAGATACTAGTAATACTACACAGTACTAATACTATAAAAACTACAGATACTATAAATACAAGTAATACTACAGATACTATAAATACTAGATATTAGTAATACTACATATACTATAAATACTAGTAATAGATACTATAAATACCACAGATACTAAAAAAACTACAGATACTAGTAATACTAGATACTATAAATACAACAGATAATAGTAATACTAGATACTATAGATACTGGTAATATTAGATACTACAGATACTAGTAATCTTTCATATACTAGTATTACTAGATACTAGTAATACTACAGATACTATAAATACTACAGATACTAGTAATACTACAGATACTAGTAATACTAGATACTATAGATACTGGTAATACTAGATACTATAAATACTACAGATACTAGTCTAAAGTCATGGCTTAGTGATTAAGGTGTTGGACTGCTACCAGAAAGACCATAGTTTGATTCCCAGCTCAATCAAGCCACTGTTGGGCCCCTGAGCAAGGCCCTTAACCCCTGATTGCTGTACTGTACAAATACTCGACCGGGTATTTTTCTTTATTTTCTGTTTATCGGTTGTGGTTTCTTTCAGCAGTTTTACAGAATCCCATCCTAGTACGCTAGTACTATTGATACTCTAATACTATTGATACTAGAGAAACTATAAATGTTAGAGATTGTCGATACTATAGAAACTTTTGATACTCTATATTCTATAAATATTACTGATACTGTGGATATTATTGATGAAATTTATAGTGTAGATGTTTGGATGAACTTTTTGAATGAAGTTATGTTTATTAGAAACGTTTGATTGTAAAATTCCCTAAAAAGACAAAACTGTAGGAAACATTTTAGAGTAACATCCTTTCATAACCATTCATTCACTCTAACCTTTAAACACCAGACAATCTACCGAAAGTCAGAATACACACACACACACGCACACGCACGCACACACACCATGTGACCACAGATGGGATTTGGTCCCTGATCAGAAGATATTTATTTATTTCATTCATCCCTCTTCTAACCCAATTTTATTCCCTAATTTGGGGTCACTGGGGTCTGCTAGAGCCTATATAATATAGATGTTTTTTGGAAAAGTAAAGATTTTATCCGCAACCTGGGGCGTATTGGATGGTTGGTTGGATTGTTGGTTGGTTGGATTGTTGAATGACCAGCAAAAATATTTGGAATCCAGAGCCGCAGTGTAAATGTGGTCTAAGAAACACACACGCACAATCCTGAATTGGTGTTGCTCTGTTGACCTTTGACCTTGCTGTTTGTGTGACTGAGGCATTGAGAAAATCAGTGACAGAAAGACAAGATGATAAAATCCAATTTAAGGAAGAAAAGAAACAAGTAAACATCCAGTGTGACGCTGAGGGCGAGAGACGCTGAGGGCGAGGGACGTTCATCTTTAACAGCTGAAAAAAATGTATCCACATACAAAATCAAAGCAGGACGAGTATTACTGAGACGGTAAACATACAGAAAGGGAAGGGATCGAGGTTAGGGTTTAGGGGATAGGGATTAAAAATAGGGGATGAAAATTAAGGATACAGGATGGGGATATGAGGTTAAAATTAGGGGCTATAGGTTGTGGTATGGGATAGGGTGGGTGTGGGTGCGTGTGTATTTGTGTGTACCTTCTCTCAGTGTATTTTTGTGACTGTTACAGTTTGCATTTTGTTTGTTTGCTGTGAAGAAATTTCATTTTCATACATGCTAAAAAAATAAACCTGAAAAACACAAACATCAAAGAACAGTTTTAAACTTGTGTATGTGTGGTGTGTGTGTGTGTGTGTATCACTGTCTGTTTGTGTGTGTGATGTCAGACCTTACAGCCGACTCCTAGTAGGATGTGAAGTGTGAGTATGGTGATGAAGAAACTGAATCGGATACGTGGCTTTTCGTTTCTCATCAACGGCCAGAACGACAGAACCAAAACGGAACCTGACAAACACACAGCAACCGCCATACAAATCCACCGGAGAACCTCACTGGGGATCATCCACAGAACCTAACACACACACACACACACACACACACACACACACACCAGAACCTCACTGGGGATCATCCACAGAACCTAACAAACACACAAACACACTAATACAAATAAACGTGTGTGTGTGTGTGTGTGTCTCACCACAACTGGAATATAGATGGACTGTGTGTATCTCTCTCACCACAGCTGGAATATAGATGGACTGTGTGTGTGTCTCACCACAGCTGGAATATAGATGGACAGTGAGTATCCGTAAATGCAGATGATGTGCAGTAGAGTGTAAGATGCAGTGCTGGAAATCTTTCTGTTCCTCCACATCAAAAAACCCCACAAACAAACAGGAACCAACCAGGAGTAACTGAAGATTACTGTAGCAGCCACCGTTACTAAATACACACACACACACACACACACACACACACACACACACACACACACACACACACACACATTACTACATCAATATTACACACAAACAACACCGTTGCACACACACACACACACACACCGGTGGTCATGGCCATGTGTCTCACCTTTCCTGAAGTCAGGTGTGTATCTGTAGAGTGTGTGTCCACGATGGACAAGGAAACTGGACAGATTCCCGCTCACTCCAATGGCAAACACCAGCGTGATGCAGATCCAGAACGGACCTAAACAGGAACCATGTGAAACACTGTGACATCACCTCACACACACACACACACACACACACACAACACCATACAGACAAAAGTAAAAGAAAAAAAAAACTGAACAGACAGTAAATGAAAGAGAGACAGATAGACAGTAGAAATGGACAGAGACCGTAGAGGTGGAGAGACAGACAGACAGTGACCGTAGAGGTGGAGAGACAGACAGACAGACCGAGATCGTAGAGGTAGAGAGCCAGACAGACAGAGGCCATAGAGGTGGAGAGACAGAAACCGTAGAGGTGGAGAGACAGACAGAGATCGTAGAGGTGGGGATACAGACAGACCGTAGAGGTCAGGGTTGTTTCTGATATGAAGGCGGAGAAAATTTTTTCCGCGCCAAGGCAACGCAGAGCTGATGATTCTCTCAATCACCTGTAAACAAATAAACAAACTGAATGAAGTGATTTCACCTAAATCGATGGATAGACAGACAGACGTGTGTGATGCTCTTCACCTGGTGTGTGTCCACATTAAAAAAAGTCTGATAAAACTCCAAAGTCCAGAACGCAGCAGTCCTCCTCCTCTCACTGCTCAGAAACTGTACAGAGACCAGAGAGAGAGAGAGAGAGAGTGTGTGTGTGTGTGTGTGTGTGTGTGTGTGTGTGTGAAGACGAATGTTTATTTCTGTTATTCTGTTTTCCTAACCAGAGTTTGATCATCAGCATCCTGCAGCTCGTCCTCTGGCTCCGCCCCTCGCCTCACTGTGGGGGAGGAACCGAGACCCTCATGCTCCATCATAACTGCAGTGGATCCCTCACCATTAAACTCTGACACACACACACACATACACACACATTATCTAATAATGCAAACAGACAGGTAGACAGATAGACATGTAGACAGACAGGTACACAGAGAACACCGCTGAAAACAAACAAAATATTGGTGATTACATAATAATCAATAATCTCAATCTGGCAACCGATCAGTGCCCGTTTGTAGTTGTAAATGTTTATGATTAGAGTTTGTTGAGTGTCTAAGATGACCTTTAGGGGGCAGTATTTCCTTTTCTCTGAGGTTTTCCACATAGATGTTATTCTGATGTAAATGTCACCGTGTGTTATAGTGTGTTGCTGTACTCACATAATGTACTGTTCTGTTTAGTTCAGAAACAAATGACATCAATAACAATAACAGATTCCACCAATTTAATCAACTTTAGCTACGCTGACCTCTGACCTCCAAGCACGACTGTGAACACGGGGTGACACACGACATGGGTGCTCGTAGCAATGATGAGCACTAAGAATAAATATAAGGTGCATTCTGCACTTTAACTACCAATAAAACAGAACCCTGGGGCCCCCCAAAGTGTTTGTTGCCCTTTAGAATCACCCTAACTCCTCGACACAGTAAAGAAACACAGGGCATTGTGGGTAATATAGGAAACCAAAGTAATACACAAACCAATGGAAAACCCTGAGAGAAATTTATTTTGGAATTAATGTCAGATACAGGAGACAATCAGACGCTTCAATGATCTAAAGTGGGATGAAGACAGAAACTGACCTCCAAACTGCAGGTTCAAATCTGTGCTGGACATCCTCCCTATCTACAACTGAGGAGGAGGAAGGGGAGGAAGAGGAGGAGTAAGAAAAGGAGGATTAATATTTGTTGGCGCTTTAGTTCTGACAATAATAATAATAATAATAATAATAATAATAATAATAATAATAATAATAATAGGTTTGCTATTTTGGGGATCAATAATCACAATCCAACTCCAAAAACACCAACAAATAAAGAATAAAACTGTCAGAAATTTATTGACTTTATTTGAATCTAATGTCCAAAGCTGATGACGTAACACAACCATTATTTCACTTCATTTCACGTTATTATTTCACATAATAATAATAAATTAGCAGTTGATAAAACATACCTTTTATTTCAGTTATAAACTTTAATTCGCCTGAAAAATCGTCTTTAAAAACTTTTTCCATCAAGAGCCGGAACTTACTTCCGCATTCACGTTACGTCACACGGATGCCGGAAGTAAACAGTTGGACGCCTACTTATAGTTATAAACTGTAATAGTTATAAACTGCAATATGTTATTTTACACTGGATTTTTGATGTATATTTAATAACGTTTGTGCAACAAAATTTGATTTATTACGTTGATCGGGTTGCGATGTCTCCCGTTAAAACTACATTTCCCATAAGCCACCTCTTCAGAATCTTGCTAGAGCGAAACGGGTGTTATCGAGCTAGCACGAGGATCATTCGTATAATATGGAATTCTTTATAACAAACTGTTATTCGGCTTAATTGTGGTTTACGTGTTCCGTTGATTCTGAATGCTTTACAAATATATTTTTCGCTGCTAGTTAGAGCATGTCGAATTTTAAATTTTATCAATTTTCCGTCCGAATGTATTGAGTGTTACAATAAAAGTGATTCCCCGGTAACAACCAACCGCATAAAACATAGTTCCGGATATCCGTGTTTGCGATTTAGACACACATGTATAATCGTTAAACGACTTTATCATTCGTCTTTTAAAATCTTTTGGACTTTATTTATATCAAGAATAATAATAATGTATTCCAATGGAATATTTGACAATGAATCCGGAAATGTGTACATCCGTGAAAAAGGAGCGCTCCGGCGTGTAAATCCCACGGCACCTCCGTCTTCCAGACTGACGTCATCGTGGAAATTAATCGATAGAGAATTTTCCCATAAAATCTGTATAAACTGTTTCCCTGTAACCGAATGCAGAAAAATCAGCGATCACTTTGTCTTCATCTCCAACATTGAAGGAAGTCTGCGCTACATGCCCAGATCACTGCTGCACATATCGATGGCGTTTATCGCCGATAATATCGAGCACATTGACTCGCTTGTCGGTTTCCCAGAACAAATGGCCCATAAATTATTTGCCGCTGCAGAGGCCAAGCAGAAATTTGCTGATTCGTCTACCTCCAGCAGAGGGTTACGGGTGTTTAGTGAAGCCTATGGAGACCTGGTGTTAAAGTCATTGTGTTTGAGAGAAAGGTGACCATCAATAAATAGACCACTCAGTCATGTGACAGGAAGTTGAGTCTTTAACTTTGCTTCCTGGTGGTACTTGCAGGTCGCTCCTGCTTTCCGAAAGAATGGAAGAAGTCAGAGTGTTTCAGAGTTTAGAGACTCTGGATCTCCACGGCTGTGGGTTAGGTGATGGTCATGTGGTTTTCAGTCACCTGACCTCTGAGGCTTGTTCCAGGTGTGTTCAGAAAAAAATCCAGATGTTGGTAAGAGCAGAGTGTGATCCATTAATCTTCTCTCCTGTGTCTTTCTTCCTGGCTAAAGATTGGTGACGTTGTTTCTGGGAGACAACCGTCTGTCTGATGAAGGGTTGCGGAAGCTGACGGCGCCAGTTCGAGTGATGAAGCGAGGCCTGGAACAGCTGCAACATCTGGACCTCTCGAGTGCGTTCAGCTTTAGTGTCTTTTAGAGAAAAAACACAATCACTACAAATCTCAGAATGTACATCACCAAGCCGTCTCTCTCTCTGTCTATGCCTGTCTCTCTCTTCCTGACTCCATGTGTCTGTCCCTCATTCTATTTTTCCTTCTCTCTGTGTCTTTCTCTTTGCATGTCTTTCTATCTGGGTCTGTCTTTCTTATGGTTTGTGCCTGTCTTTCTCTTGTTGCCTGTCTCTTCCTCCGTTTCCCTTTCTTTGTGTCTGCCTCTCTTTTTGAGTGTCTGGTGGTTCAGTGGTTAAGGACCACCAAGATGTCACTAATGGACCCCTGAATGGAGGCTCTTATCCCTTCAGAAACATTCTTTCTCTTTTTCAGGTAATAAAGTGACGCTGAAAGGACTCGGATATTTAACCTGCTTCAGGAAACTGCGAGAGCTCAACCTGTCTAACACCAACGTCCAGGTGTCTCCACCATTGCAGACAGACAGACAGACAGACCGACTGAATGAAATACTGAACTCTATTTCTGTCTGTCTTCCTCTTTATCTCCTTGTCTCTATTTCCCTTTCTAAATAAACATTGTCCTTTACTGAAACTAACAGACTCAAACCTGTGTCTCAGCATGACAATGTCTCTGTGCACAAACCCTCTGATCTCCATGAAGACCTGAGTCTTCTGATTGGAGATGAACGTTTCCAGTCCTGTCCAGAATCCTGACTTTGATTTTACCCCTTTAAACTGAACACCTCTGAGATGAACTGGAAGCAAGACTGAACCTCAGACCACCAAATGTCAACATTACTCTCTGATCTCACTTGTACTATTGGAACTGAATGATCACATGACCCACACAGTCACATGACCCAGTGAGAAGAACAGAGTGATGATAGCTGTGATTGTCTTTTCAGCTGGACTCTGCGCTGAAGACATTCCTCAGGAGGAAGATGTCCATGGTATATTCAGCATCACCGCTGCAGACCTTCACACACTCCGAGTGTAAAACCGTGGGTTGGGCGGAGCAGGTAACAATACAAAGCTGTCTGTCTCTCTTCCTGTCTGTCAGCTGATCAGTTATGTTTAGTTCTGAAAAGCTGTCTGTCTCTTCCTGTCTGTCAGCTGATCAGTCAGTTATATTCAGTTCTGAAAAGCTGTCTGTCTCTCTTCCTGTCTCAGCTGATCAGTCAGTTATGTTCAGTTCTGAAAAGCTGTCTGTCTCTCTTCCTGTCTCAGCTGATCAGTCAGTTATATTCAGTTCTGAAAAGCTGTCTGTCTCTCTTCCTGTCTGTCAGCTGATCAGTCAGTTATGTTCAGTTCTGAAAAGCTGTCTGTCTCTCTTCCTGTCTGTCAGGTCATCAATCAGTGGGAATCAAAAGCTGCTGAAATTCCCATGAAAAACGAGAGGCCGCAAACCAACGCGCTGCAGTTCTGTAAGAAGAAATCCGTATAATGCAGTGCTCTGTCTGTCTCACTCTCTTATTCTGTTGAGTTTTTGCTGTCTGTCCTTGTATTTCTCCCTGTCCTTCTGTGTCCATGTCTTTTTTTTTTTGCCTTTCTTTCGAGTTAGCTTTTTACTGTCTGTCTCTATCCTCCTGTCTACCCCTCTGCTTGTGTCCTTCTTTCTGTCTAACGTTTCATGGTTATAGGAATAAACTAATGTCATGTCCTGTCCTGTCCTGTCCTGTCCTTGCTGCTGTGTTACGATTGGCTGCTGTGTTACGATTGGTCGATTGAAGTAGTTGATGCTTTTTTTATTTTTAATCCTACTCTCTCCTGTCTTTTTCAGTGTGTTTGTCTCTCTTTGTCCATTTGTCTCCTAATGTCTGTAGCTTTTTCTATTCCTTTTTTTGTTTTCCGTGTCTGTGTCTCTCTTCTGTCTGTCTGTAGCTGTCTTTCCGTGTCTATGTCTCTCTCTGTCTACCTTTTCCTGTCTGTGTGTTTGTATTAACTGACTTCCTGTCCTGTTCCTACTACTGTGTTCTGATTGGTGGGATTAGTTGAACACTGAGTGGTGAAGACACCAACAGCGTTTGGTTGGTGGTGTGTTTGAATCTCAGCAAGGACATGTCTTTTGTCCCTTCCACCAGACGGACGGGAGAAATTTGTGAGAGAGAAGGTGCTCTCGATGTGTAATGATTCCCCGCAACATGAGATGACCAACATCGTCCATTTTCACAAGCTGGACCTTCACACCGTGTCTGAACGTACCTCAGATACCCCACACACAAACCTTGGGGGGAAGAGGAAGTTCTCCAGGGATCAGGAGGAAGACACGGACACATGCTCGGCAGCCAAGCGGCCTCTATCGGTAGAGGACCTGGAACTTCTCGGTG
The DNA here is from genome assembly GCA_026260255.1 of Pseudolaguvia tuberculata. Lineage (NCBI taxonomy): Eukaryota > Metazoa > Chordata > Actinopteri > Siluriformes > Sisoridae > Pseudolaguvia > Pseudolaguvia tuberculata. The sequence goes on along the minus strand of JAOTRA010073746.1, from coordinate 1,203 downwards.
GATACTGACCACCAGCTCGCCAACACACACCAAACCAGGACATGAGTGTTAAAAGTGAATGTTTGGATTATAATAAAGGTCTTTTCTAACTACCCCCTGTCTCACTGAGAAACAGAACTCCGATTTCCTGCCCCTGTCCTACTCAGTTTAACAAGAACTGGGTTACAGGTGACTTGCGTAAAGGGACATTTGTACGTAAAATAGATTAGCGTTAGCTTCAAAGCATCTGCCTAATACGACAGTATTTATTCTTATTATTTATGACATGTTAACTCATTACTGCCACCTACCATGCTGGAACAATTATTTATTATTAATGAAAGTATACTTCTTTGTTATACTTCTTGTTCTTTTCCACAAATTACAATATCTTTACTGATAGCATACACCACTCTCGAGATGCTGAGTAAGGAGACTCCAGTTGCAGTGTAATCTCAAGCTGTTCAGTAGGGTTAATTCAGAGTCGTTCATTCATCGTCTTAACCGTTAATCCAAAACTCTGGATTATGGGAGTTTTGCTAGAGTATCCCAGCAAAATTGGGTGAGGGGCAGGGGTACACCCTGGACAGTTTACCAGTCCATCACAGGGCCACACATACAAACAACCATTCTCACCTACACATTCACTCTTACGGCCAATTTAGAATCCGAGAATCACCAATCAAGCAATGAACATGTTTTTGGAATGTAGGAGGAAACCCATGTAAGCATGAGGAGAACATGTAAAGTTTGAACAGAAAGATCCACAACTTGGGAATCGCACCCGGGACATTCTTGTAGTGACCATGCTAAACATTACCAGTCCTGACTGCAGAACCCGTGGAATGTTGACCAATGAGCATGCAGGAATAAAGGAATCACTTCCTGAGTCGAGTTATTTCAAATGATCAAATGTTCTCCCTGCAGTTGCATGGGTTGTCTCCGGGTAATCCGGTTTCCTCCTATAGTCCATAGTACATTAGGTTAACTGGTGACTTTAGGAGGGTGTGTGTGTAAGGAAAGTTTTCTCTGGGCGTGTGTAAATGAGTCTTCTCCCAGATAATCAGCATCTCCCTGCTTCCATTTCTTTCTCTCCTGTGAGGATGTTTGAGGGGCTGCGGGATTAACACACTCCACCTCCTGTGTTGACTCCACACACACACACACACACACACACACACACACACACACACACACACACACACACACACACACACACACACA
>JAOTRA010073677.1:0-13823 GCA_026260255.1 Pseudolaguvia tuberculata | reverse complement strand
GTGAATGGTTGTTTGTCTATGTGTTGCCCTGAGATGGACTGGCGACCCGTCCAGGGTGTACCCCCGCCTCTTGCCCTTTGTGTGCTGGGATAGGTGCAGCAGACCCCCGTGACACCGTGATTCGGGAATAAGCGGGTAAGAAGATGAATGAATGAATGAATGAATGACATGAATTCAGCTCCATGTTTGCATTGATTCTGTACGTAATCACAATTTGCACAATTTTTCACATTTACATTTATTCTAAACACCATGTAAGAGGAAAGTATTAGAATTTGGACAAACCTACCATTGTCCTTCTATTACCCATGCAATGTTTGTCCGCTACATTTTTTTGTCCGATTCTGGGTTCGACCATGTAAATCATCCCAATTCCATATAAATAAAAGCCTAATTATAATAGAAAACATTTTAAAAGAGGAACTTTAAAAGTCTGGTCAAGTGCATCTCTTACTGCATCTTTTAAGCGGCTTCGTTTGGGCGTTGCGCTCCTGGGGTCTATGTCAGTGAAAAATTCGCAAGCGTGCCCTTCGTAGTCTGCGACTTCTTTGACGGCGGCTTCCACTCTACCACCGGAAGGCGCAGGGGACGAATGGGCGGAGTCGGCAGGCCGCGGCGATACACTGTCCAATCGGTTTACGCTGCCAGTGCTAGAACTGTCCGCCTCATCGTCTTCGTCGCTGGACAGTACAACTGAAAATACACACAGCGAGACAAACAGGTGAATTTGATCATCATATCCGAATAGTACGGCAAACAAGACTGACCAATGAATAACATGCATCATTTTTAACGCTAGTCTAATGGACACTATAATCAATAACTCTGTCTACTAAACTGCACTCACTGGGGTCGTTGAGTTCTTGCTGCTTGGCAAGAGTTTGCTTTTTCCCCACTGCCAGCTTGGCACCGTTGTGTGGGAGCAGAAGACCCCCGCGGGCGATGCGAGCCGGTGGGTTCATGGTCATTTCGGCATGAGTAGAGCGTGCGCCTGATGTTACACCATAAAACCTTTTGCTGAGCTGAGTGATGCTGGGACAGCCGGGAGCGGGAAGGGAGCGTTCAGGCACTCGAGGGGCGGGTGAGGAAGGAACAGCGGGCAAATGGGACCCTTCGGCAGAAAGTGGGTTCCCGCAGCTTTCACATTTTGTGTGGTCTTCACTTTGCTGGCCACATTTACCGCACACGGTGAAGTACTCGTCTGGCTGCAGAGACTGTTGGGAGGACAATAAGCTGTAAAAACACCTATTAATACTTCTAATAATAAATTCTACTCATATATGTTTGCTGGGTTTCCAAGAGGGCAGAAGATTTTGCAGACATAAAAGCAATTTATTGGAAATTACAGAGAACTAATGTGTGTATTAGAATTTTTTTAATATACATTTGTTTACAAGGAGAATAGTAAACATCAGTACTGACTCTTCAATGGTTTTTTCTTTTAATTTATAGTAAATTTCATTATTCATTCATTCATTCATCTTATCCGCTTATTCCCAATTCAGGGTCTCGTGGGTCTGCTGGTGCCTATCCCAGCGCACATAGGGCGAGAGGCGGGGGGGTACACCCTGGAAGGGTTGCCAGTCCATCTCAGGGCAACACATAGACAAACCACCACTCACACACACATTCACTCCTATGGACAATTTACAAATCACCCATCCACCTCATCTACATGTTTTTGGACTGTGGGAGGAAACCGGAGCACCCGGAGGAAACAGAAAGATCCCCGACCCAGGAATCGAACTTAGGACCTTCTTGTTGTGAGGTGCTAACCACTACCCCCCATAATACATTATTATAATAAATTACATTTTTTTTTAAAACCCAGCGTTGCCAGTTTTAGTATAAAGCGGCCCAAATGTTATAAACCATATAAACATGTACAAACTTACACAAGTTATTATACAGTATATTTCATATATAAATAGAGTATTAAATTCTATCATAAACTGCAATATTTGCTCCCCCGGTCTCTGGATTACTGGAAATGTATGTCTTATTTATGAAAAAGTGATAGTTAAAACCAAAGTTTGTCTAAAAGAACTTTTTTGGACTACATTTAAATTTCCCCATTATAACCAAGCAAATCTGAAAATTCTCCGTTTCTTCCGCTTTTCCACATATACGATTGAGTCAAAAAGGACACTAAATATGCACTGTAATGATTTTTACTATCTATTATCAAATTTTTTATAGTTTTTTTTAGGGAGTGTGTAGATAACATTTTAAAAGGTTTTTTAAAAAGTCTACACCATTGTCCTAATTGTTAAATGTCAAAAATAAACACACCTATATTGTGGAAGACATTGTGGACAAGTCTGAACTATTATTATTAGTAGTAATAATAATAAAACAGCATAGAAATGAAGCGTTAACCAGTGAACCGGCATTTTATTCCTGGTTCATTGGTGTCTTTTCCTCAGCGTTAAACCCTCAGTGTCGGCTCACCTTTAACCATGATACACTATAATCACATGATACACTCCTCACCTCTGCTGTGCTGAGGCTGTCCAACACAGGCCGTCTCTTCGGCTGGACACATCTTTTTATGTTCAGAGAGTCCGAGTCTGGAGTAGACAGAGAGAGAGAGGGAGACTGAAAATTAGAGTCTGGCTCTATAAATAGCAACTGATGTCATACGATGTATTAGGTGCCCCTTCCTACTATTATGAAGGCAAATTGGAATCTATGTCTTTTTTTTTTTTTTTTTTTACCCCTTTATGTATAAACCAAGTGGCAGATTAAATATTTGGAAATCTGAAACAACATGTGATTTCTTTGGGATCATGTAGCTACAGGTTCCACTAAATCATTGCAGAATAGAAACAGTTACTACGTTACGTTACGTTTTCCGTGCCATTATATTAGTCTACAGAAAATAATATAAACGTATACAGAGCTAATACAAAGAATTAATGTGAAAATCAGCACTTAAAGACTAAAGCCGGGGGTCTTTTATAAACATGGATTAAATAGTTTGGACAAATTTTTTCATTCATTCATCTTCTTACCCTCTTATTCCCGAATCCGGGGTCACAGGGGTCTGCTGCGCCTCTCGCCCAGGCACATATAGGGCGAGAGGTGGGGGTACACCCTGGACGGGTTGCCAATCTATCTCAAGGCAACACATAGACAAACAACCATTCACTCCTATGGACAATTTAGACTCACCAATTAACCTAATCTGCATGTTTTTCGACTGTGGGAGGAAACCGGAGCACCTGGAGGAAACCCACGCAAGCGTGGGGAGAACATGCAAACTCAGCACAGAATCCTAAAAGATTCCTACAATCCCACACTAAATCGGTTGTCTTTCATGGCGACGTTAATTACGCTGGTAACCGAACGTCTCACGAATCCATGCTGAGGAGTTTCTTGCAAATGTCTGTCTGACACGTTGTGACTGTCTGGCGTATAGTCGGACATTTTGACAACGATAGATCCTACAGTGTTACTCAGGGATCAAGTTTGTGCAATCTGCTAATCAACAAAAAAAAGGATTAAACTGTGCAGCTTAGTTTGCTAGTAGCAGGCAGAACCGTCTGGAACAGTCAGTCATGACGAAATGCTTGGAAAGGTTATCTAACTGCTTGTGCTTGGACCAAGTGTGCGTTTTATTCAGACACTGCCTGGGGAACAGCCTGTATCTTTTTTAATCTGATACATCGTCCATCTCCCTTTTTCTTTATTAGCTCCACTACTCTGGTTCTTTGCTCTCACAGGAGAGGCAGATTAATAGAAGGCCAGCGATCCGCTTTTGGCAAACGCTGCCTCATTTAGTGCACACATTTACACCCGCCCCTTTTACAGCGCTTGTACTTTCTAAAACGGTGCACAAGAATAAAACACTGTGTTCCTTTCTTAATTCCCTCAGTTATTCACAAGCATAATGTCTTCTGTACAAAGAGTATATTCCACAAGCGGAGATCATACGAACAAATCCAGCAAAGGAAGGATGTGTTTTAGATCATCATTAAATCATTAGGATATGAACTTGTGCTGTTAGGAAACATTCCGAGCTGAAATGAAAACATTCATCCTACCTAAAAGGACAATTTTAATAGCTGCAGAGACGAGGCAAGATTTTCCTCTAGCAGACTAGACCAGTGGTACAACCAGTTCAAAGACTATTTTACAAAAACTCTTGCACCGATTTCTCTTTTTTGCACCCTTATATAGTTCAGTGTTTGCTAACGTTTCTCTCCGACAATGACTTGACCAAGTAGTCATGTGACTTCACACATGGTAGTGCGTTTTTTTTTACTATGTTATAACTGACATGGGAAATGACATCGGTTAAAGGTTCTACATTTTGCTTTCGATTAATCGGCCAGCCGTACGTTCTGGTTTCTATGCAAATGACCTCAAACCGCACTGGTACGGCTTTGGGTGTGTCATTTTGAAGCAGTTTTAAAAAACCTTATTACTTTTCACTAGAAATACACAGATACAGATTTTAAACAACAGTATACATAAAGATCTTCCTGGTACTCGCTGATACCTGTACTTTGTTGGGATGTGGGATTATTTATATAGCTCTCGACCATCCATTGTCTATACCGGTTTATTTCTAAAATCAGGTACAACCTGATCACAGGGTCACAAATAGACAACAACTCTACACACACTGGGTCATTTGGAATCATTAATCAATACATGCAAGGAAACCTAAGTACAGGGAGTGAACCCATACGAGCACAGAAAGAAAATGTGCACTGTATGAATTTTTTTCTCATCGGTTGTCAAGTGCTTAATGTTACTTTCCTGGTTTTATTGCAGACGTTTTATCAGATTATTCGTATTATAACTTATTTCTGTAACTTTTCACACCACTGAGCCGTGAAATTCATTAGGTTGATTGGTGATTATAAATTGTCCATAAGAGTGAATGTGTCAGATTGTTGTGTGGCCCTGCGATGGACTAGCAACCTTTTCTAGGATGTACCTCTGCCTTTCTCCCTAGGTTACAGTTAGGCATTATCCAGAGCGACTTACATTTGGTTTCCTTTTTACAACTTAGCAACACAGTGGTTGCTTGGTGGAGGTGGGATTTGAACCCCGGTCTTTCTGGTATTAGTCCAACACCTTAACCCCTAGGCCCACTATGTGTGCTGGGATAGGTTCCAGCAGATGCCATAGACAGAGGAATACGTGGGTTAGAAGATAGACACCTAAATTGGTAGTTGTATAATAAACATGCTACACTATTAATAAGGACAATTTCTATATGTTCATTTTTTAATGTATATAAAAGTTATTTATTAATGTATACTTTTTGAATGGGTAGCAAACAAGATACATTGGAATGCCAAATCTTTCCCTACATACCTAATCAATTAATTATTAGTCTACACATTATTTTAGTCCATTGCACTGATGCTCACCTGAGATTTCTGGGCAGGTAAGAATGATTTTTTCCAGCTCCGCTCTTTGAGTGGTGAAATCGGATCTGTGAGGGGGGAAAAAAAAACAACAGGCATTTTAACACAAATAACCTAATCTAATAAATGTAATAATAACCTCAGGACGGGTCGCCAGTCCATCTCAGGGCAACACATAGACAAACAACCCTTCACACACACATTCCCTCCTATGGACAATTTACAATCACCAATCCATCTAATCGACATGTTTTTGGACTGTGGGAGGAAACCGGAGTACACAGAGGAAACACACGCAAGCGCGGGAAGAACATGCAAACTCAGCACAGAAAGATCCCCGGTCCGGGATTCGAACCCGGGACCTTGTTGTTGTGAGGCGACCGTGCTCTCCACTACACCACCAAATTCAATTCAATATGATCCTAGTACGCACGATGAGCGTTCGCGAGAAAGAGCCCATTGTACGCTGCGTGGGGCATGCAGACTGTTAGTGTACGCGTTTCTGTAGACACACTATATCGATTCAGCCAGCAGAGGCTGAATTATGAAAGCTATTAAAAGGCCGAGTGAAAGACGAAGCACAGCCGGAAGAGACAGAATTGCAGAAGCGAGAAAAACGGTACAGAGGCGAACGGCGTGTAAGTCTTACCTTTCTTTCAGGTCAAGGTTGCTTTAAAATAGAAAAGGCACAAGTATATATGAATATTGTAGGTGATTTGGTTTAAAGCATTTTTGTTCTGTCTTTTATAATGAATATTATGTATAATATATGTATTTGGAAGACGCAATACTGTCCAATCAAAAAACTTCATTTAGAGCTCACAAGACAATAATAATCATGATACATGGGGTCTCGATACAATTTACTGTATATCCCGATATATTGCAATCACCAAACGTAGATCAGTTTAACATAATTTAAATATATATCGATAGTAGAGGTTGAAATATCGATTTGTCTATTAGCTGTAGTGCTATTTTTACACGTATACAATGTCTTGGAAATTGCATTATCTTCACCCTGAACAGAATATGAGAAGAGAGGATTTACTCTGACGTGCTATACCTCTGAACTGGCTTTCTAACAGGAGACGGGAGATGGGTGTGTTGAAACAGTCTTCCTTGAACCACCACTCCTTGAGATGGTGCCGGACTCATGATTAAATAGTTGGTTCTATTGGGTAGCGGAGAAATGGCCAGCGTATGTGGGACTTCACTGGAAATGACATGAAAGAGACACATACATACAGTGTATGATGCTTAAATATTTAAATCAATATCATGCTAAAATTAGTGACAAAAACACATACTGGGCAAATATTTTTGATGAAATCTTTACAAGAAAAAAATACCTTCCCATAATACACAATCAGTGTAAGACTTTGAAGGAAGAAAACCAATTCTATCCTTTTTCCCCCTGATACCTAAACTCAATCTATCTCACTGTATAGAATGAAACTGTGTTCTAAACTTAAACGTGGATTTTTTTTTTTTACATAAACTTATAAGAAAGCACACTGACTTGTAAACCTAGCAGGAATACATCCTGTACATTGTCAGCTCTGATCTGAACACCAATCTGATGATGCAGTGGCCTGGACTGATACCTGGGTTTTTCTGTTCCCATTCGATTCATAGACTTGAAATGATTAGGCCGCCGTTCGTAAGTCTTAATCGGCTCCATGAGGTGGAAATGCCTCTGAGGGGTGGCCTGCTGAGAGAGGCAAAAGGAAGACAGTTGATGCGGTGTAACACTGAATATAGATTAGATATGCTCTTAGACAATCTAGAGCAGAATGAATGTATATTTACCAAAAGACAAATAACAGGTGCATAACAATACAAATACATCAGTAACATTAATACACAATATAAAATATAGGATCTAATTCTATAATGTTTACATTACTGTACTGACATTCTGAAGTAAATGTTCATGGGTAAGTCTAGTGTGACCAATATGGCATCTTGTATAAATAACTTCATCCTATCCTCAGTAAATTTTCCCTACTATAGGATAGATCCGAAATTCGACTAAGATGGCGACGGTGCAGGCCGGCGCATGACTAAAAAATAAGATTAAGGTGTATTTTTGCCCAAGGTATTTGCGCTTGTGCAGAGATACAATGTGTTCTTACGGAATTATTTAAGTCTTCTTCATAATTGTTAAAATCATCTAACAATGTTTCATCCAGAGCTTCAGTTCATCCTAATGAATAAAAAAAACATACAGAAATTGCTATAACTATAAACAAATAGCATAGAAAATGTAACGGTGTAAACATGTATTTACACAAGGGAAGGATTCGGGGGGAAAAAAAAGTGTAGATTAAAAATCGATTCTGAAATTGGATCTTAAAAAGATTCCCATCCCTAAAGGATGATAAAAAAATAATTCACAGCATTCCAGAGCAAAAATTGCATATTTTGTACACAAATGTTTTTTTTTGCTTTCATGTCCTTATGTAATCTGCATAAAAACAACTCAATAAGGAAATCCTTATCCACAAATAACCGCAGTCTCCAAATACACGGCGCAAAACTAGAATAACTGCAGTACAATTCAGAGCACAGGGTCAGGAAAACCAATGAAGAGCAAGACAAAGCATGTAAATACCTTCACCCCTTCAGGTGAAAGATCCTGCCGACCGCCTACTTGATCCATGGTCACCAGGGAAGATCTGAGAAGCAAACAAAAGTAAGGCACAAGTAAATTACACAACAGCGACATCGCTTCATTCAGTGAAGAACATGAGACACAAATTACACGACAGGAAAAGTGGTGGTGAGACAAGGTTGATTTTAAAATACGGAAAACAGATTAGAATTCGAAATGTGATCATTTGAAATCTGGACAAGTTAAAATGAACAAAACCAGCAGGCCCCTGTGACCCGGAATTAGGGAATAAGCGGGTAAGAATAAATGAATGAATATTAAATGTGGTATTTAAATTTCTTTATAACAGAACATTCAACAACCGAAATGTAACAATAGGTTATTTTTTTATTATTCTGAATTCTTAGAAAAACAGATTAAAGTGGAAGAAATTTGCATATTCAAAAACAAAGAACACAGCTCCTAAATAGGTCAGAGGTCATCCACAAGAAATAGTAAATAATCTCAGGATCTCATCCTTGATCTTAATATAAACTTTGGTTTATTATGAGGAGAGAAAGAGAAATGGTAGCACAGCGCTTAAGATGTTGGGCTACTAAACTAAAAACAAGGGTTCGATTCCCAACACCACCAAGCTGTCACTGCTGGGCCCCATAAACAAGACCCTTTACCCCCAAATGCTCATTTGTGTAACTGGGACTAATGTACTGTAAGTCAGTTTGAATAAGAGTGTCTGCCAAATGCTTCAAATGTACACGAGTAAAAGAGTGAGATTGTATTCGAGACTTGAACCTCAAATCTATTAGTTGAAAGTTCTACAACTGGACCATTGTATCACCTTGCGACACATTGGATGATCACATCAAATATGTGATGATATAACTATAAATGTTTAGAAATCATTTTTTTTTCTCTGCGTGAATAATGAAAGATCTCAATATGCCATTGACAAAATTCCAAACTAAGCACAAAGTTCCCAAATGACCACAGAATCCATATGATGGAAACTTTACTACCACAAGAGTCTCAGGGAAGACTCCCCCGGCGCTAGAATTGAAAACGGGACCTTCTTGATGCGAGGCAACTGAGCTACGCCACCGCTCCGACCTAGGCGCAAATTAATTTGTGCGCAAAAACAACTCTTATAACAATATTGGATTATATGTTTTGTATGACTTATTTATGCAAAGTATGACTTATTTATCATATCAAGCCCTTTAACAGACATGCAAACTGAGGTAACAGTCACCCTGCTAAGGTTATACTAAAGCTGTTAAGAGCCTGCCATTTTCTTTGTTATATAAACGGTTAAACACACTGTCACGCTAATAAAAAAACAAATCCAAAACAGCTGTACTGCAGGTCTGCGAAATTTGCAAGCTTATGACTTGCACACAAAAGCCACAACCACCTTAATAAAGTGTCAAAAGCCTTCCTAAACCAAGCGGCGCTGAAATGCTTACTCGTTCCTTTTCTCCTCGTCACGGTCAGCAGAGAGGGAAAAACTCCAGCTCTGCTTGAACCCTCCATCTCTGCTGGCTTCTGATCTATCGAGAGCTTACACAGAAAGAGAGAGAGAGAGAGAGAGAGAGAGAGAGAGCGAGAGAGAGAAGATGAAGATCATCATGACAGTTAAAAAAATGGCATTGACTAGCAGACCTACGCCTAAAGCCAGATATACAACAATTTCACATGGACGTCAGCTTAAATAAAAAAAGAACACAGACGGCGTTTTTATTTCATTTGTTTACAGTTTCATATTCATTAAATGTATGGAGAGATTTATAACATTTCTTGCCATGGAACATTTTTGTTGCAACCTAAAAACTATTTTTAGGTTTCTAGCATTAAAAAAACGGAATTTCTCGCTCATTCTTTTGTTAACATGCCTGATTATAAACTGAGTGCTTAGGGTAAGGGGTTAATTTCAAGCACCACCAAATAGCCAACTGCTGGGCCCCTTAGCAAGGCCCTTAAGTCTCGACTGCTCAGATGAATACAATAAATGTCATTCGCTCCGGATAAATGAGTCTGCCAAACGACTGACATTTTTTCCGGCAATTCTGTTGAACACGCCCTGTGATAGACTGGCAACCTGTCCAGAGTGTACCTCTGCCTCTAACCCTATTTGCGCTGGGAAAGGTTCCAGCAGATCTCTGTGACCCAGAATTAGGGAATAAACGGATAAGATGATGAATGAATGAATTCTGTTGAACACCATGATTTTTTTTTAACAGTGTAAAGAAGTGACATGAACATGCTTTAGAAATGATCATTAGTTTGTGTCTCTTCCTGAAGGCTGAGCTTTAGTCGCTACTTTATGTTTGTTCAATCGCCTGAAAAATACAGCAAAGAAGCGGAGACACACAAACAGACCCAAGAAAGTAACGCAAAATAGAGTGACAAAGCGTTCGGAACGTGTTGGTAGCATAGAGGAGTTTCCAAGGCCAGAAGAGAGTCTACTGTATATAAAAAACTGACAGAAGCCCCACCCAATAACAAACAAGCAAATGTTTCTCATCGGCGGTCCCACAGGTTTTTTCCAGTCCTATGAATGAAGTAAAACGGGTTCGATTTTTAGGATGGGGGTCTTTCTGTGCGTAGTTTGTCTGTAGATTAGTGATTCTAAATAGCTCATAGGAGTGAATGTGTGTGTGTGAGCGTGTGTGTGTGTGTGTGTGTGTGAGCGTGTGTGTGGCTGTTCATCTATGTGTGCCTTGCGATGGACAGGTGACCTGTCTAGGGTGTATCCATGCCTCTCGCCCTATGTTCAACACGGTGGTGTAGTGCTTAGTACGGTCGTCTCACAACAAGAAAGTCCGGGTTCGATTACCAGTCTTTATGTGCAGAGCTTGTGCGAGTTTTCTCTGAGTACTCCGGTTTTCTCCCACAACCACCTGGGATTTAATGATTACAACAAGTTGGGTAAATCTGACTAATCCCCATGCAATTTGACTCATCATTTTAATACCTTGCACGAAACACGACCACTGCATCATCCATCATTCTACTTTCCCATTACAATGATGTGTAAGGTCTCCTATTAACCAAGAAAAATTGATGTAAGCGGGAAGTGGAAATTTGCTCAATCCCCAGCAATAATCATTTTCCTTACTTTTCTGGTCAGCACGTCTACATTGGGTTATATTGCCATGTATAGTATAAATGTACTGTAGATATCAGATCAGTTTTAAAAGATGTGTAAAAAAAATTAATAATAATAATAATAATAATAATAATCGGAAGGCGGCGTAGTAGATAACACGGTCGCCTCACAACAAGAAAGTCCCAAGTTCGATTCCCGGGCCATGGATCTTTCTGTGTAGAGTTTGCATGTTCTCCCTGCGCTTGCCTGGGTTTCCTCCTGCTACTCCGATTTCCTCCCACAGGCCAAAAACATGTACATTATGTTGATTGGTGATTCTAAATTACCCGTAGGAGTGAATGTGTGTGAGTGGTCGTTTGTCTATGTGTGGCCCTGTGACGGACTGGCGATCTGTCCAGGGTGTACCCCTGCCTCTCGCCCTATGTGCGCTGGGATAGGCACCAGCAGACCCCTGGGACCCCGATTTAGGGATTAAGCGGGTAAGAAGATGAATGAATGATAACCAGACACGCTAACAGATTTCAAGAAGAAAACCTCAGGATTCTAATTTTTTTTTTTTTTTTTTAATTTATAAAAACAAAAGTTTCTCAAATCAGTGTAGATTTTTTTTAAGAACTGGAACTAACAAATATATATATGAAGCTGGATTATATTTTAAGAGTAATGAAAAAAAATTTAACTCATGATATCAGAATAAATATTTATTTTACACCAGATAACCAGTAGACAAAGCTAACCAAGCAAGCCAGTCATTCACTGGACCTTAAATTCCACACAGTATATTATCTATACTTTAAATCATTAAAACCACGTACATTAAATACATCTGAATAAAATATAAGCTGTTATAATTTACATACATTTATTCACGATTTATACAACATTCTCCGGTCCGATCTTACAGGCCGTCATTACAGCTCACTGGGAGATTAGCCTCTTTTTTTTTTTTTTTTTTTTTTTTTAGCATTCAGCTAATCGATTTAAATGTCGTTTTATTTTATTAATTTATAGCAGTCAATTAGTTTATACGGAACAATAAAATAAAACAAAATTAAATACGCGCATATTTAACTTTTTTTTATTTTTGCAGAAATTATCATCTGAATTAAGAAATAACTTTAGCAATGACTTGATGCTAAATAGAGAAATGTCATAGCCTAAACCTGAATCTGAGGTAAATTATTTTTTTTAATTAATAGTAGTTTACCTGGGATATAGCGGTGTATTCAAAGTGTGTGTATGTTATAATCAAAATCCTTGTCTTTTTTTTTTTGCAGTTCTAAAAGGAAATAATCAATGGCCATCCCGCTGACTAGCCGAGCTAGCATAGACGTTAGCTTAGCATGCTAATGCTAGCTAGCTAGCGCCGCGCATAGCTTAGCCTTCAAGACAAAACAGTCCAAACGCCGGAGCGGATTTAAATTCCTGACTCCTGTCTTAAAATCGCATTAAAAAAAACTCGGTGTGGTGGTGGAAATGTATTCGGAGAAAATGTTAACAGAGATAAAGCACTAACCTTCGATAAAACCGCTCTTCTTCTGGGCCATGTTGTTTATTCCATCTTGCTACCGATGGAGGCGGTTTGTGTCTCTGTGTCCGATATTTTTACTGAGGGAAAAAAGCGGAGCAAGAGGAAGAGCAGCGACTCGCCGTCTGGAAATCAGAACATTTTACCGAGAAAGTCGCGATAGTTTCTCTCTATTTAAACATCCATTTTGTTTAATGTTGTAAAAATAAAATTCCAAAACTTGGACAGACTAGTTAGAAATGGCAGCCACCATTAAATCGCATTTGGACTTCATGTTCGATTGCAATGATAAAATTTATAAATAAACGTCCGACCACTTTATCCATTTTGAGGTTAAGGGCCTTACACAAGGGCCCAATAGTGTCATCTTGGTAATACTGGACCTTTAACCGAAAATATTAACCAATGAGAAACCACTTTGACAGATCGACTTATATTTTAGCAAATAGGAGTGAAGATCTGTTTCCAATCAACCAATCATAACCATCTGACGTCATCAGTGTGGGTCAGACAAACCCACCTGGTTTCGTCTTTGAACTTTGAACTGACTGAAAGAAAAGGCAGCGGTGTGGTGTCGCACAGGTCACTTAACAACAACAAGGTCCTGGGTTTGATTTCCAGAACAGGGATCTTTCACTCCCTGTGCTTCTGTGGGTTTTCTCCGGGTACATCGGTTTCCTCCCACAATCCAAAAACATGTACAATTGGTGATTTATAGGTGTGTGTGGTTGTTTGTCTATGTGTGGCTTTGCGATGGACTGGTGACCTGTCCAGGGTGTACCCCTGCCTCTTGTTCTATGGGCATTGGGATAAGCACTGGCAAACCCCTGTGACCCCGAATTAGGGAATTAGCGGGTTCGAAGAATGAATGAATGAATGAATGAATGAATGAATAAGGGCAAACCTACGCAAGTGCATGGAGAACAGGCAAACTTTGCACAGAAAGACCCCTTGCCTTGGCTCTAACCCAAAACTTTCTTGTTGTGAGGCCACTGTGCCACCACGCGCGTGGACAGCATGGTTGCCTCACAACAAGACGGGATTGATTCCCTGGGATCTTTCTGTGCGGAGTTTGCATGTTCTCGCCGTGCTTGCGTGGGTTTCCTCCGGATACTCTGGTTTCCTCCCACAGTCCAAAAACATGCAGATTAGGTGAATTGGTGATTCTAAATTGTCCATAGGAGTGAA
>JAOTRA010073669.1:0-13824 GCA_026260255.1 Pseudolaguvia tuberculata | reverse complement strand
CCTGAGCCAGGCAAGGGTCGTCCCTTTTATACCCACTACCTTCTCTAATCTATTTAGGAGAATGTTATGATCTATAGTGTCGAAAGCTGTACTAAGATCCAATAAAACTAGGAGAGACACGCAGCCCTGATCACAGGCCAATAGCAGATCATTTACTACTTTGACAAGTGCCGTTTCAGTGCTGTGATAAGGCCTAATACCTGATTGATAAAATTCATTGTTATTTTGCTGTAGAAACGAACATAACTGCTGTGCTACTATTTTTTCTAAGATTTTAAAAATAAAAGGAAGATTCGATATTGGCCTGTAATTTGACACATTACTAGGGTCAAGGCCAGGTTTCTTAATTAGCGGTTTTATCACTGCTAATTTAAATGATTTAGGGACATACCCACTGCTGAGGGAGGTATTAACTATTTTCAGTAGGGGGTTCTGTTACAGACGGAACCACTTGCTTAAAGAATTTGGTTGGCACCGGATCCAATATACATGTTGATGATTTTGCAGAAGAGATGTGTGAAATTCTGTCCCATAGTCTCTTCTATGGGACAGAAATTCTCTAAGAGTGTAGCGCATTCTAAATCATCAGAGCTAGTTAGTGGAACTATCTTAGCAGTCTGAATTGTCTGCCTAATGTTTCCAATTTTGTCATCAAAGAATTTCTTGAAGTCCTCACTACTGCAGGCTGTAGTAGTGGAGATGTCAGTGGTGGTCCAATTTCTAGTTCATTTAGCTAGTGTTAAACAGGAACCTGGGATTATTCCTGTTATTTTCTATAAGGGAGGAGAGGAAGGCTGTTCTGGCCTCACTAAGAGCTTTTTTATAAGCCAGGAGGCTCTCTTTCCATGCTGTCTGGAATACTAACAATCCTGTCCGCCGCCATTTTCGCTCTATTTTTCTGGCACTCTGTTTTAGAGACCGTGTATGATTATTAAACCACGGTGCGAGCTTTTTTTCTAACTAATTGTCTTTTAACTGGGGCTTCGTTATCTAAGGTATAACGCAGAGTAAATTCTAGGTAATCCATTGCCTGGTCGAGTTCCATGGGATCCGATGGTAATCCAATCTTAGTGGATAAATCTGGGAGACGGTTTATAAAATTTTGGGGAGTCATAGATGTAAATGTACGTTTCATGGGTTAACGCGGGGCTACGTGTACATTCTGACAAAGGGATATTTTAGACGAAATGAGACAGTGGTCAGAGACTATTTCACACTATGATTATCTCTACATTCACTACATTTATACCAACGGATACTATCAAATCTAATGTGTTCCCTGCTTTATGTGTGTGGGTCCTATAACACTGATTGACTCCTACTGAGTCAAGTATAGACAAAAATTCCGTCTTTAGCAGGTCGCCTGCATTCTCGAAATGAATATTAAAATTGCCAACAATTAGTGCTCTATCGACAGAAACCACCAGGTTCGATACTAAATCTGCAAATTCACCAAGAAATTCAGAATATGGTCCTGGTGGTCTGTAAATAATAATAATCGGAATACACTGACTCGGCTTATTGTTTGCCGTTGCATACATTACTTTACTATAAAGAATTTCAAATGTGTCAAAATGATATTCCTGTTTTTGTATAATCTTTAAACTATTATTATAAATAATAATAATTAAAAAAAATAATAAACCTCCACCTCCAACGGTTAGACAGGGCTGATGTATGTGGCTGTACGCTGGAGGACTTGCTTCATTTAATGCTACATACTCATTCTGCTTAGTCCAGGTTTCTGTTAAACACAACACATCATTTCATTTACAATGAGATTTAGATGCAATAGATCTAATATTTAATAATCCAATCTTCAGATCAGAGGAGTGGGCTGTGTGATCAGCAGGTTCTGTGTTAGAAGTGACTACATTAATTAGATTATTAAGACACACTTTCTGATAATTTCTAAACCTATGTTTAGGTTGGGGAACAGACACAGTCTCAATATTAAAAGTCCTAGGTGTCCTAGATGACGACTCGAAGCAGCAAGCAGATGGTCGGAATAACCTGACCACCTGCTTTTAGGCAAGAAACCTAACCGATAGACAGGAAAGCACAAACAGGCGGGACTGAATACAGAGACAAAAGGTTGAAAGACAAAAATAAAACATGACCAAATAAAAACATGGCCGGACCTAATAGACATGACCAAATAACTTAGATGATGAGCAAAGTGACGTATCATTTACTTATTTACGTTGGCTGACAGAAAGCCAATGTAAATAAGGACATCACAGAAACCATCAACTGGTATTGACATACAACAAGACAGACAGATTGTAATATAACAGAATATGGAAACACCACTACTGGCTGAACCAAAACACATGCAGATGGGAAGTTAAGGTGCAAGACAGTTGTAAACCTGGAAGTGGGAATGGAAATGGTAAAGCTGGAAAGAGAACAGTACAGATTTAAACAAAGCGCAAGACATTACAAAACCTAGAAAAATATAAGCAAATGCACAGAAAGAAATGTATTTACAAATTTAAGAACCAGTATATAGCAAACAAATTCAGAGGGTTCACAAACCAAATGACTAGATGATAATACAAACCGGCAACCAGGAAAAACAATTTACAGACCGTTACATACAGAGAGAGCAGAGGGGGTCTGGGTCCATGAACAATCCAGTCCCCACGCGCTAGAACCTACGTGGTTAACATGCCACGTAGGTTCTAGCGCGTGGGGACTGCCAAACACCTCCGTCATCAGTTTTAAAAAAATAATCCATGTCCACGCTGACTCGCGGGAATAAATCCCACATGGTGGCAGCCCAAGTAAGCGTTTTACCCGTGAGCAGCAAAACAAAAGCTTTTTCTGCTTGGTATTAAAAAGTCATTAGGAAAAGTCTCAAAGTGTACTCAACACTGTTTAATAAATGTATCGCAATACTCCGTTGACCAGTCATACCTTAAGGCAAGCTCGGTAAAAAGAATCCCTGTCGGTGCAGCTGAAAGCGGGGTTTGAGGCGCGACATGAGCGTTAGGACATTCAAAACAAAACTCATCCTCGTTGGCGGGTACTACCTTCGCGTGTCCCGCTGTCCCGTCCATGTTTTGGGCGGATTATTCTGTTGCGGGATACAAACACAAGCTGGAGTCAGACTTTGGCTACATGCTTTAATTTAATGGTGAGTACCAAGTGAATAAGATAAACAAAAATAGAAACCGAAACAAAACCGTGCAGCAATACTGCTCTAATTAAAACGTACTTGGCTTCAGGAACTTAACCGTGGAAAAAGATTCTTAGAAACAAGACCAGGATCTCAACACACAAATCCGCATAACGCAGAAATAATAATCCACGCCATTTTTAAGATGGCGCTCGCCTTAAATAACGCACCATCGCCCGGCTGCTTGATCGCATCCGCAATCAGCGGGCAAGGGTGGTTAGTGACGTAAAAGGGGTAGGGCATGACAGAATGCTAAAACAAATGGACAAAATTTAAAAGACACATTAGCATAGTCGCCTCACAACAAAAAGGTTCTGGGTTGATTCCCGGATCGGGGGATATTTATGTGCAGAGTTTGCATGTTCTCCCTGTGTTTGTGTAGTAGGGTGGAAAAAGGTATGTTTAAAGTTTTATTTGAAAGCAGAAAACACTTGCATGGGTTTCCTCCGGGTTCTCTGGTTTCCTCCCACGTGCACGTTAAGGTTGATTGTTAAGTGAAAATTTCCCATAGGAGTGAATGTTCGTTTGTTGATGTGAGCCCTGCGATGGACTGGCAAACTGTCCAGGGTGTACCTCTCGCCCTGTGCGTGCTTGGATAGGCACCAGTAGACCCCAGTGACCCTGTGGAATAAGCAGGTAAGATGAAGAATGAATGAATGGACACATTCATTAAATTTAACAGTTGTCTGAAAACATGGCTATAATGGTTCAGCATCTTTATCCTATCAGATGTTTCAATGTTTTTTTGTGTTTGTAATAGAGCACAACAATTTAACGTGAGATGCTTGTGATTTTACTTACAATAATAAAACAAATAAGCGTCTGATTTCTTTAGCAGCACTGCATTACAATGTTTCTGTTAAACTGTAAGTGTTTGCTCTAATTTACATTTAGAACTTTCTCACTTTCAGTACATATAAGCAAATGCAAAAAGTAAGTGATGTCAAATAAAATGGACAACAAACCGACTTACATTAGGAGCTTTCGATGCAAAAAAAAAATCTTTTGGAGGAAATTTTAAAGCATAAATTCCAAGAACAATTTTCTGAAAATTTTCAAGTGTTTCTCAGTTTTAGGGGATATGATGTGGGTTAATGGCGGACCAGCGGGTTATTTATTGTTAATGCCCCACCCATCTCGGGGCTCGGCCTCTGGTATCAGTCAGGCTTTGTAAATATGACTTCCAATAGCACAATTATTTATTCTCACAGATGATTAAACACACACCATTGAATTATATTGACATTTGCGCCGCTCGCATCCGGCAAAGTTCCTTTTATACATCACCGTACATTAAACATTTCCGTAAAGTTACATGTAAATACAAGACAAATGTTTTCTCACACAGATGCTATTTGCTAATAACGGATGTTGGTGCAAATCGGTTCTTTAGCAAACTAACGATATTAACAGTTAACGCGTTTAACCTCTTTATCCAACACGACCGCAGACAGATTAACAGCTCTAAAAGTAAGTAAATTGCAAAAGTAACTAAATTTACTAAAACAAATTTTTCATAACTTACCGTGTAAAAATGACCTCAGTCTTCGAGAAACTTCTCCATTGCCTTACTCTGCGCGCCAGAACGCATAGCGCACGCGCAGAGGTTAGCCGGCTTCGTGGAGTAAGTTTTACTTGCGTTAGTTCATTAGATGAGAAACACTGAGTGAATGTTACTTGAGCAGTTCCATTGGAATTTACTTATGTATTTAAGCACAGGAAATAAAAATGTAACTTCAAGTAGCTTCAAGTATTGGATTTAACTTGACATTTTTAAGTAAAAGGACAAAATAGTATTTGTTTGTAAAGTATACTTAAATTATGCTTTTTTTATTTACAAAAAAAAATCATTTTTACAGTGTGGCTGAAGCTTTTTGTTTAATTGCATTTGCCAGTCCTGTTTCCTACTGGGTGCATTTGGTGTTCAAGACATTTATGGTATTTGGTTGGCCGTTTATTTTGGGCTGATTTCCTTTCTTTTCATTTTTGTTTAGCTTCTAAGAAGGTTAAGGTGTTTGTTGTATTGCAGTTTAAATCCTTTTTTCCTCAAGTCAAATAATTGGTGTCCCAATTGAGTATTTGATTAATATTTGTTAAGAATTTTCGCTTGGATTTGTTTGTCAGTGATGAGTTATGTTAATTTTGTTTAAAGTGCAAATATCAGATTAGTTTTCTTTTTATTATATAAAATTTTCTAAATTGGCCATCATAACCAGCTAGCGATTCTACTGGCAGAGAGCAGAAACTTTGATGCTACCAGTTGGACGGGGGATTAGTTAAACCTTAAGTAAATTTTTCTCACCCTAATTTTGAGTATGTCTAAGAGTGATTAGGAGGATGCTGGTCTTTTTTGCTGACAAATCCTATAAAGATTTATTCATTTATTCATCTTCTAACCCACTTATTATCTAATTCGGGGTCACAGGCAGGAGTACATTCTGGACAGGTCACCTGTCCGTTGCAGACTTAAATATTTATTTAATTTTTGACAAATTCAGCCTTGTTTGAGACCAGTGTAGCAAGTTTAAAAGAGAAATTTCCTTTATTTATTAATTTTTTAATTTTTTTTATTTTAATTAATTAAAAACTTTTTTGTGGTGAACTTCCCAAATAAAAGAAAAACATTCCGTATATACATACATGCACAGGTTTTATGTATGTGTATGTAGGAACTTCTGTTATGATGTTTATTTAAATGGGACTCTTAGTGTTGCACGCTATACCTCTCGGGAGCGCGGGAGTTTCATCAGCCTCAGACTGCGATTGGACGCTGACGAGGCAAGATGCTAAAAAAGTTTCTCCTCATCTCCCAGTTAATTTTGTGTGAAACGCGGAGAGAGAGGATAGCGTGGTGAACGTGAAAGTCTGATTAGTGTTCCATGTGTTCCAGGAACGATTAAAAGTGAGGTTTGAAGCCGTCTCTGCTGTCTCCAGTGTGAAGTTTATTATGTACAGTACAAGATCTGCTACACCAGCAAGAGAAAAGGTGCGGGTTAAGAATGTATTGGAAAATGTTTACAAGCTGAGATTTGAACTTGAAATGTATAAAGCGCAATAGCATCAATATATGTTGACGAGCTACTCACAAAGCTATTATGAGTAGAAAAGCACAGTCCATTTCCCATTTGAGCACCAGCTTTATCAAAAGCAGTAATAAAACTATTAAAAAAAAAATTTGCTATGACATATTGCAGTGGTAAAAGTCAACCAGGTAATCTCCTGCAACATTCCACTGTATCAGCAGAATCAGGTATGAGACTGAGATTATGAGATGTTCACAGGGGAAACCAGCAATAAACTCCTTCATATCCACGTCATTTACTTGGTTCACAGTAAAATGTTTGTCCATTGCAGTCTGACCAGTGTGGCAGAGCATCTTAAGTGCATATTCCAATTTAAAGATCACTGACAATGTATAGGGAAAAAAATGTTGAAACTAGATTTAAAATACAGTGGAACCCAGCTATTTGTCAATCTCTCTACTTGTACAACTTATGTCCAACTTGTTGAACTTCTGGAGTTGTTTGTGTACCGTACACTGTAATATGATTTACCCCAATGAATGTGTGTCCCCAGTGGCCTAGCTCTGTTGGCATCAGGACCTCTTTTCAGAGACCTTTTTAAGGAAAAGGCTTCAGTTTTAGCACAAGCCACAGTAAAAATTGGTTTGTAATATTTTTAAAAGGACACACCCATGTTGATTTTTCTTTAACAACTTTTCCTTCCACACATGCCATGTAAAGTTCTTGTTCAGACCATTGTCCTTTCAAGAATGATTACTGCTAATTATTTCTGGAGGCTTTTACAAAATAGGCATGCATCACTACCCCTCTACTGACACAACTAAACTCCTCACAGATGGCTGAAATCCAATATCTTTCTGGGGTATTTAATATAGCACAATGCTTTAATTGTGTTATTGCCTCTTCAGCAGGGTTTGACTGTAAATATTCTTATTCTGTAACCTAGTGAACTAGTATTGATGTGTAAATTGTTAGAGACTTCAAAGCGCTTCTGCAAGTCGATCTGGATAAAGGCATCTGCCAAATGGCTGTAAATGATATGTAAATGTATTTGCTTGTGTGCTTCTTTTAATGCATTATCTACCTAACAATTTTAATGCTTTTTTAGACCAATAGCATACCAACTAAACCAGGATGTATTTAATAATCAGAGATGGGACGTAATGAAGTACAAATATTTTTCTGACCATTTACATTTACTCATTGCCCAAATATCTGTATTTCTACACATTGAAACGTCGTGAGCACAGAGAAGAAAGCCGGATCCATGTTGCAGTGAAGGGTGAACGTATGTTTATTTATAATAGTGAGAGTGCAGATATATATACAGTGACACGGAAGTGAACACGTAAACAAAACAAAACAACGAGAACTCACGGTGACACTAAATACCAAACGAGAATATATATACATCAAATAGTCCGAAGTCTCCAAGTTCCAAAGTCCAAGATAACCAAAACATACACATCCTGAAGCTTACCGGCGCGTCACCTTAAATATTACGTCATATTAATATTACGACGCCAAACATGTCCGCAGTGGTTTGACAGCTGTGTGGGGGCGGAGCCTCGTCAGTTGATGCTGCATGGGGCGGAGCCTTGTTACACACATTCAATCTTTAAAGAGGACTTTACTCTTACTGTTACTTTATTTTTAATGTTTGATGGCATCAATATTATTTCTTTTTCACAGTATGCATTCTTTTTTCAACCAATCAATTTACTTTTTCCAACCTACCATTGTCATTTTCCTAGCCATCAAGCACTGTAAACACAAGCTAGCGTATGAAGCCAACCTCAAGCAAAGCAGTCAAGCAGAAGGTAACAAGACTGGCTAAGGTGGACGTGGGCATGACTAATAACAGACATTCATGATCACCTATGGCCATATTCGTGGAGTATGTTTGAAATGTGTCAAAAAGGATTCATGGTAAATGTGCTCTGAATTGTGTCAACACGGTCGCGTAGTGGTTAGAATTTCTCTGCATGTTTGTGTGATTTAACTCTGGGTACTCCAGCTTCCACCAATCATCCAAAAACATGAACACTGGGTTTATTGGTGAGTCAAAATTGCCCATAGGAGTGAATGTGGGAGTGGTTGTTAGTCTATGTGTGCCCTACGATGGACTGGCGATCTGTCCATGGTGTACCCCTGCCTCTCTGTGTGCTGGGATAGGCACCAGCGGGTAAGATGATGAATGAATGAATGAATGAATGAATGAATGAATGAATGAATGTTCATACATACATACATTTTTAAACTGTGGGAGGAAACCAGAGTACCTAGAGAAAACCCACGCAAGCATGGGGAGAGCATGTACAGAATCGAAGCCCGGGAATCGAAGACCTTGTTGTGAGGCGACCGTCCGAACAACTACACCACCGCGCTGCCACTTATTACTACTTTGCATTATTAATTTACATTTTTGTTTACTTATTTATGGTTGAATTTATTGTCACACTGGAGCCAGACTGTTTTAATTTTGGTATTAGACCAGGTCAACAAATTCAATTCTCAAAGAGATTTCCACAGGGTGGCAAAGTCACTGGTGAGATCTTATTCTTCTATATTGGCCAGTGCAGGCTCTGGCATTGTCACATTGATACGTTTACTTTTCCCAGTTGTGAGTCACTTTGATCCAGATTCACCTAGGCAACTCAAATGGCGACACAGTTAAATCAATACCTGCTCTGAAAAGGTGACCTCTTCTTCCAGACCAAAATCTCCAGAGATATGCACTGTTCAAATAAGTCAGGCATGCTGTCTGTGTAACAATGAATGGCGTAAGAGTTGTTCCATTACTGTTATAAACTGTATCGCAGTTTGGTGATTTGTTTGTTTTCTTTCTCATGCACACCAGTCATCGTGTAAGTGGCACTAAGTATTCAACTCAGTTAACAAGCATATGACCCAGACCCATCTGTCAACTTAGACCAGGAGAAGCACTGCTGTCAAACAGTAGTACAACATTCAGAATATCCTTGAATGCAATCATTGTCTTTCTTGCACGTGTTATCTTTTTAACTATTTATTTATCTACCCCTGAAAAACATTGACTTGTTTTGGTTATGGCAAGAGGTAACATAATTGAGCAGTAATACCTGCTAACTAAAACAGTTTTGCTTATTATATTTCAAAGATTATTGAATCACAAGATATAGTTGATCAGTGTACAAGAAACAAATAAACTTCAGGTTGGGTTTTATCTATTTAGTTTTTTTAAAATGCTTTGATGTAAGTTTAGTTGAACATCAAGACAGCAAAGCATTACAATAGTTGTGTCATCAGGGTAACAGTAAAAACGAAAATGGTTAAGGATTATGTCTCCAAGAAGCATGTAAAGCAAGAATAGCAAGGGACCCTGTAACGACGCTTTTGGAGACAGAGGAGTCGAATCCATTTGCAGAGTATTAGTAGCAATGTTTATTGGGCAAGGGATTGGGAAGGCAAACAAATCCAAGACGTGAAGCAAAAGAGTAATCCAATAACAATATATTGGGCCCTAATGGCTGCAACAGGAAGCAAAAACTCGGGCGAGGGCGCTCTCCACAGGCAATCCTCCGAAGACATAGTCCTTACAGACCCAAGATTGAGCCCTGGGGAACACGTAAGAAATCAGTCTTATTCATGTCTATGCTCAAGAACTTTATAATTCCACAGGTAGACAGAAACGTAAATCACAAAACAGGCAGAAGTTGGTAAACAGGCAGACAAGTAATCCAAGCAGACAAATCCAAATCGCAATACAGATCTCCGAGTTGAACAGACATCAGAAGCCGACAATTCTATAAATGCTCGGTAAAGTCATATAAGACAAACAATACTGCGCAACACATGTTAGTGAATGACTCACTTAAATATGGCGTTCTCGTTTCTTAACCCAGAACAGGAAACAGTCCTTTAGAATTCGGTTGAGGGCGCCCTTATGTGGTGATCAGCCGGGAACTACAACATTACATACGTAGGCACCATTTAAATCTACGAATTGATTGTGATCTTTCAAATAGGACCCGATCCAGGCAGGCAAGGGCTTTCCCATTTACACCAACCATCTTCTCTAATCTATTCAAAAGAATACTATGGTCTATGGTGTCAAAAGCTGCACTAAAGACAGAGAACGAGCACAGCACTGATCCAAGGCCAATAGTAGATCATTTACTACCTTAAGAAATGCCATCTCTGTGCTGTGGTGAGGTTTAAATCCTGATTGATAAAATTCATGCTGTTAGGGTTAGGGTTAGGTTATTCTGGTGTAAATACGAACAAACGTAGCTGCAGCGCTAGTACTTTTTCTAAGATTTTGAAGATAAAGTGGGTTTGATATCTGCCTGTAATTTGACAACAACATACTAGGGTCAGCTAAATTACAGCTAAGTTAAACGATATAGGGAAATACCCTAGAACAGGAGTTCTGTTATGGATGGAACAAACTGCTTAACCAATTGCAGTGGTAATGGATCCAATATACATGTTGATTACTTTGCAGAAGAGATGAGTGAAATTAAATCATTCTCTTTTATATGAGTAAAGTTTTCTAAAGTTGTAACCCATTTTAGCTTCTGATCTGATAAATAAATAAAATTAAAATACAGTTTGAAAAACCAAAATAAAACGCTGCAACACGCTGCTAGGGCCAAGCAAAACAAACAAGAAATTACAACAAACAGAGAGCAACACCAACAGTATTGAAAAAGAAACATGCACAGTAAAGATACATAAGAGTCCAAAGGCTTTAAGCATCAAAGAATGTCTACCAAAATAATCCATCCAGCAGCCACCACTCTAATGGCTTACCCCAACTTCAGGAGCCCACAATGCTTCAGCGTACCAAAACAGCAGCAACATGGTCCTCAACTGGTTACAGCTGCACAATGTGCAGAGAAAGGCATGCTCTCTTGCAGTATAACGCAAATCCAGATGTGTGGTTGACTTTATATACACTTCCCATCATTATTTACCAGGACTAATTGAACACTTGCTGCATTTCACTAGTGAGGAACAATTAGCCGTTTCTGGTGCAAGTGGCCTTTTATTTACTCCTAGATGGCAGGAGGTTAATCAGTTTGTGATTAGAGTGCAAGGAGTCTTTGACTTTCTGTGCCTTTTGCAGACATCGATTGTGGTGAAAAGACTCAATTGTACTGTAGATATTTGTGTGCTGATGATGCATTGAGCAGTTTTCACAGCCCTTTGCAGTGATTTTTGTTTTGACATACTAAACCATCGTGTATGTACAAAGCTGTAAATGTGTGTATGTACAAAAAATGTCAGGTTTGTTAATCTGTGCATACAGAGATTCCCACACATAATCTTGTGAAGTAATGGGAAATTGAACGCTCAAGCACTAAACTCTACCATGTCTCTGTCCTAAAATAACATTATTTAAATATGTAGCCGACTTTAGCAAAAATCAAAGGTTATTTGAAAATATATATAGGAGACCAGAGATATGAAACTACATTTCTATAGCATTTATAAAAATGTGTGAACCCGTTAAATACAAACAGTGAAATCAGTAAACATGTGTTTAAGCCTGTGTTTATTTGTACTTAGATGGTACAATAGCAGGAACTTCAGTGGCACACATTCCAATTATTCAGTCAATTAATTGACCGTTTGTATCTTCTATTCACGTTCTTAGTCAATTTGTAGGTTGGTGAGTTTAAATAGAACCATCAATGCCACTTGAAGGCACTCATTGCACAGCCTCTTCCCTCCTCCTCCTCCTGTGCTGTTGGTAACAACGTATGAATCATGGGTTGACCTTGCATTTCATTTTTGCATTTTCGTGCATTGTACCTCAAGTGATCAAGTGACAATGAAAAGGTTGCACCAGTGGTCCTGAGTCCACACGCAGGTATGTCATAAGGGACTGTCCTGTGTGGATCTACTTTGCTCAGAGCTGAGGATACATCTGTTGTGAAAAGTAAGGATGAAACAATAAGAAGTCAGCATTACTGGTGTGGTTTATTTCATCTTTGTTAAAGTGAATAAAAAAAGTGTTTGAGCTTGTCTGGGGGGGATCAGGAATTGCTGATTTATAGAGACTGTATTGATGGTTTGTGGTCACTGATGGTCTGGGTGCCTTTTTACATGCGTAAAAAAATTGCTCCTCCAAGCGCAGTCTATGTTCATGCTCGGCTAATTCCCTTTTTCAGGTTTGCCCTGGATCTGTTGTTATCCTGTGTTTAAAAGCAGCATCTATTGCTTTAAACAAGAAGCAGACCTCAAAGTTCATCAATGGCCTCAAAGAGTATTTCACATGATTGGCAGTGATGTTGTTAATACAATTATATGGTGAATGATTGGGTACAGATGATGTATAGATGTTGATGTCTGTCTGTGTGTGTCTGAGGGGGCCTGTAATGTCAAACATATTTTGGTGTCTTGTAGCTGCTGCAGTAATGAGAAAATGTTGTCCACTGACCATACCTTCACCGTCCTCACTGATGGTTTCACAAATTTAATGAGTGTTTTCTATTTTGGTAGCATGAACAAAGAAAGGTGATCAGACTGACCCAAATGTGGAACGGAAATGTTGGCCCTCTTGTTTCATATAGTAGCACATGAAACATGCTGATAAAATTTTGGAACTACAGATTTTATAGACGATTGAAGCCCTGCGGTATAAATAAATCCTATGGAAAAAAAACCTAAATATTGATGAATGCAGACATTCTACATTCTAACATATACATTTTAATAAGTTCACAGTAGCACACTAAGTCACCATCATTAACCCAAATTAAAAAAAACAAGCTGACGTGGCAATTTTCTTACTCCACAACTGTCTAAGAAACTGCTTAGTCTTTGTGTATTTGGGTAGCATGTTTCCTCTAGTAGCACAGGAAATATGCTGATAAAAGTTTGGAAGTATAACTTTTAAGTTGGCGTGATTGATGCCCTGTTGCTTGCAGGTTTTTCAATGCTGACTGAGCATTAGAATCCAGGTAGATGTACACAGCAGTCACAATGGCTGTGAATTCTCACATGATGATTAAAGGTCACATTTACTCATCAAATAATCAAATGAGCTGAGCAATAACTTTCAGTTACAGTTGAGTCTGTGCACCAAACAGTCCACTGCGAATCTGTTTGCTCTGGAACACAGGCCATTTGCCACTCTGTCTGGTGAGTTGGAACAGACATCCACTCTGAAAGATAGGTCAATTATTATCTATCCAGTTATGAACGATGTTCAACAATGCTTGTCGGTTAATATAGAAGGCCATTCTGAGTGAATATACTTAACTATATGCAACTACCAAAGACATTAATATGTTTCAAAATTTGGGGAGATATGAGCCTCGTATTGTGCACACGTTGACAGTTTGAATAATTATATAACCTAGAGACATTCAGCTGCTGATTTACTGGATGAACCATAGCAAACTTTTATACCATGTTGCTTTTTGATAATATAATACTTGGTCTAGTATACTGATGTGAATATTAAAATATGTATGCTGAGAATTTCTTTTCTAATTATATCCTACATCTAGACTGTACTCTATTCTAGCACCAAGATGATGGAACGAACTCACCATCAATGTAAGAACAGCTGAAACACTGACTGTCTTTAAAAAACGACTGAAGACTCATCTCTTCCAGCACTACCTA
>JAOTRA010073654.1:0-13825 GCA_026260255.1 Pseudolaguvia tuberculata | reverse complement strand
ATCCTTCCCATCTCTGTCTCTCTGCCTGGCCAACCGGTACAAATCCTTTTCTCCCTCCTTAGTGTCCAACTTCTCATGCACTGTTGCCTTACAGTAAGTTTAAATAATATTGGGTTCGATTCCCGGGCAGGGATCTTTGTGTCAAGTTTGTATGTTCTTCATGTGCTTGTGTGGGATCACTCTGGGTTGGCCGGTTTTCTCCCACAGGCCAAAAACATATACATTAGGTTGACTGATGATTTTAAATTGCCCAAAGGTGTGAGTGTGACAGTATGTGGCCTTGTGATAGACAGATGACCCATCCAGAGTGTGCCTTTCACCCTTCAGAGATAGAATAGGTTCCAGTAGACCCTGCGACAATTAGGGAATGAGAGGGTATAGAAAATGAATGAATTAATTTGGAGTTTGGCTTCTCAATGAAAGATAGCAAAACAGAGAACGAGAGAAAGTGACACCTAAAACTATTTATGCAAAAAAAGCTATTAAATAAAATTATTCTCCTGATGATCTTAATCAAAGCGGAGCTAAGCTGATTTACACAGCCTGTATTGTTCTGCTGCAGTTTACACTTAATTCTGCCATTTTATTTTTGATAAAATCATTAATCCTCATCTTTAATCACAAAAAGGAAATTAATCAATAATTCATTAATTCATCATCTTATTCTCACTTATTCTGTTATTCGGGGTCACGGGTCTGCTGGAACCTATCCCAGTGCACATAGGACAAAAGGCAGGGATACAACTTGAAGAGGTCACCAGTCCATCACAGGTCCACACAAATCCACAGACATCCACACTTACTCACTTATATGGGTCATTTAGAATCATCAGTCAACCTAATGTACAGGTTTTTGGACAGCAGGAGAAAACCAAAGTACCCAGAGAAAAAACTGATTGTTTTCCCCGATGATTTATTAAAGAAATTGAATCAGATGCCCGTCTTCTTAATGGAGAGAGGAAATAAGGAAGTCCCCACACCTTCCTGAGCCTCAGCTTGACTCTGAATGATGTAGGTGTCGATCACTCTGGGCTCTAGGTCTTTGCCTTTCTCTGCCGGCGTGATGAGACGTGGGATCTGAGTCTCCTGCACAGGAGAAAGTAAAGAAAGGCTCAGAAACGCAATTATCAGTTCAGCTGTTAACATTAAATGTAAGGCACAAGTTTCACCTTCAGGTACTTGAAAATCCCAGCAGCAATTTTCAGATTTTTATGAACTTCTTTTGCTTCATCCTCTGTGATGCTGCAAATGAACAGAAGTGTAAGAAAAGCCGCACAAATAACGGAATTAAACGAATAATGATTCCAGTCAAAGCAGCCACTCGCCACCGTTTGTGCTTTGTCTTTGACACAAGACCTTCTCCCTTGTGATCAAGGAACCCACTGTACCATGTGACCACTATTACATTTGATAGTAGGAACCTGAAGCAAACACTATATAATATATATAATAGTAATATATAATTAAAAGAGAGAATCATTTACCCATGACTATAAATCATTCTTCATATTTCTATTCTTTATTACATTCATCCTCTTACACGTTTATTCCCTAATTCGGAGTCACAGATTTTGCTGGAGCCCATCCCAGTGCACATAAGGTAAACCCTGGATAGGTCTCCAGTCCATCACAGGCCACACATAGACGGACAACCAGTCATTCTCACACACACACACAATGTGCATGTTTTTTAACTGTGGGAGGAAACCAGGGTACCCAAGGGAAACCCACACAGAAAGATCCCTGACCCGGGAATCAAACCCGGGATCTTCTTGTTGCTGAGGCAACTGTGCTGAATGATGTTTCAATCTAATCTTTCGCAATGAATTACGACATTAAGAATTGAAATCACTTTATCACTCGTGAATTGATTCATCTTCTTACCCGCTTATACCCTAATTCGGGGTCAGGGGGTCTGCTGGTGCCTATCCCAGCTCACATAGGGCAAGAGGCAGGGATACACCCTGGACAGGTCGCCAGTCCATCGCAGGGCAACACACACATTCAATCCTACGGACAACCTAGAATCCCCAATCGACCTAATCTGCATGTTTTTGGACTGTGTGAGAAAACCGGAGTACCCGGAGAAAACCCACGCAAGCATGGGGAGAATATACCCCGGCCCAGAAATCGAACCCGGGACCTTTTTGTTATGAGGCAACCGTGCTAACCACTACGTCACCGCACCGCTTTCAATCGTGAATTGTCTCCTTATCCAGAGCCCTTTACATATTAGCTTATTTATACAACTAAGTAACTGTTAAGGGGTCTAAGTGTTAGGAATGATTCATTGTTTATTGTAAACTATGAAATCATTGCTCATGTCTTGTGAATAATTCTCCATATATATCATGAAGCATAAAACAGTTATTAATAATCATTTCCCATGTCTTATAAATCATTCAGTGTCAATCATGAATCATTCATCCTGAATCGCTGTTCTGTCCAATGAATCATTTAGTGTGAATAAGGAATTATACAAGAATCATGTATCAAGCAACAGTTGTAAATCGTCTATTATGGACTATGAATCATTCTGCACATCTTGTAAATACCAAATCATTAAGGAAAAATCCTGAATAACGCCATGTCTCATGAATCAGTCAGTAAATGACTCTTCAGTGAATAGGAAACGTTTACCGAGAATTGTGAATCTTTTGTTCATGAATTCATTCTTTCTATATGATTCATATACTTTTCCGATATTGTAATAAATGTACACACTTTTCTTTTCCTGAGAGTCTTGACGCAAACTTGGTGTGCCAAACAGCAATGTTAAAGCCCATCGACACCAGATCAAAAATGGCGTCTTGTTGAGAACTGCATAAGGAAAAAAATATATATTATTGCAACAGAACTTTAAATGATATGTTTTATTTGCTTTCTGTAGGTTTTGTTACCTCGGCATGTTTCCTTGCAAAGTATCGGTCCACTTAAAGTTCTGAATGAAGCGTAGCTTGTTTTCTTGTGTAGTTCCATCCAGAGATACAATGAACCCTATACACATGCCAGGTAAAATAATAATTCACTAGAGAAACATTTTCCCATCTAAGTTACAGCACAGATAAAATATATTCCAGCCTGAAAAGTTAAGGATAAGTGGCGATTTCTATTTAATACAATGGCTCCGGAGCAGGCCAGGGGTTTAAGGGGCCTTGCTCCTGAACCCACAAATGCCTTATTTACACATGATGTTAAGGTTAACACGTGATATCGAGGTCACGAGATCTCGATTAAGATCTATAACTGATTAAACACAAATGTGAATGTGGAGCTTATTATAGAAGCCAATGAATCTCTTGAGAGAGATACATCATCATCATCATCATCATCATCATTTTCTGACCACTTATCCGGAACCGGGTTAAGGGGACAACACTCAAAGCAGGGATGCCCAGACATCCCTCTCCCTATAGACTTTTTACAGCTCTTCCCAAACCAGCCGAGAGACACAGTTTCTCCAAGCGAGTTCTAGATCTTCCTCAGGACCTCCTCCCTGTGGGATATGCCTGAAACACCTCGTCTGGGAGGTATCCAGGACTGATGCCTAAACCACCTCAGCTGACTTCTCTATGTAGAGGAGCTCTACTCCCTGGGAGGCCGACCTCCGCACCCTAGCTCTAAGGGAAAGCCGGGCAACCCCGCAAAGGAAACTCATTTCAGGCCGCCTGTATCAGGGCTCTTATCCTTTAGGTCATGACCAAAAGATTATGGCCATGGGTGAGAGTAGGAACGTAGATTGGCCAGTAAATCGAGAGCTTCGGTTTATCGCTCAGCTCCTTCTTCACCACGAGTGTGGAATCTTGATGTATCTTGTAGT
Source organism: Pseudolaguvia tuberculata (assembly GCA_026260255.1). NCBI lineage: Eukaryota > Metazoa > Chordata > Actinopteri > Siluriformes > Sisoridae > Pseudolaguvia > Pseudolaguvia tuberculata. The sequence continues at coordinate 10,005 of JAOTRA010073654.1, read as the reverse complement.
TTCACAGACAGACACCAACCTTGTAATAGAGACAAGTACTCATCCGAGGCTTTCTTCATTATCTCTGAAGTGCACGTAGCATCTGTAAACATGTCCAGCAGCCTGGCTCGTGTCGTCCTCAGATCGCTGCATCACAAACATAACCTCTCTATCAAAACACAATTCTATTGTCTATGAACAAGTGTATTATCCCCTAAATCACCAGGACCACTTCCGGTCACACAGGAAACTCACTTGCAGATCTTATTGGCGGCAGGACTGGAGGCCACTCCGTAGAGGTTGAAGGACACAGGAGCTGTGGCCTTTAGTGGGTTCCGGTGAAACCAGTGTGTCATGGTGAAGCTTCTTCCACACCTGGGATGAGAAAACCGAGAAGCTGGATAAATATGGCTGATATTCAAAGACAACTGTCTAGTAATTAAACTACTTTTTTTTTTTTCAAGTGAAGCAAAATTTCTATAAAACTGGATATTAATCATATTTATTCCGATTTATTATTTATTTAGAAACGCGTTTAGTCTTTATGACAGAATGAGGCTAGCGTTAACTACGCAGCACGAACAAACAATGTATTAAACAAAACACGCGAACACATTAAAAACCAGTTTAACAATAATCCTTAATAAAATCCTTCATAATGATGTAATAAATTTACCCGAACCCGTAAAATGAACTGTTCCGCTGTCAAACCCTGATCGTTTTCAGTCGAAAAAACAGCTAATCCAAAACAAGAAGCGTTCTTCCGGGTGTTGGCGTCATAAATGACGTAATGGTTGTGGCTCGGAATTTTCAATCTACAGCACATCAACTAGGAACCCGACTGACGTCATATCAAGATGGCCACCTAAACAGTAAACATGGAATCATATATTTACCGGTTTAAAATGTTTTAGAGAAAACGGAAGCCAACCAACATAAACACACATAACTGACTTTACAATTCAGAGCCCTGGAACGATAAAATGTACTTTATTCAAACTGCTAACTGCTAATCTAAATGATTAGCTTTAGAATTGTCAATAGATAATCAAAAATTTTTTTAGTGTTGTTTATTTTATAATAAACTGGAATGTTTTATTTTAAATTGATATACAGTACACGTCGAAGAAAGAGGAAACGGTCAAAATAAAATTTTAAAAAACAACATTTTTTATTGTTGTAAGTACTTTTATTTTCCAATAATAATCCATTTCCGGCCACTGCTTTTGTTTAAGAACGTCCCAGTTAACGCTTTTTAAAAAAAAAAAATAAAAATTAAAAATCTAAATGTAACTATGCAGTTTACGTGGTGAAAGTTACGTCTAAACAGGAAAAAAATATAGGAATATAAAGATTTATGATCTGGCATAACCCGAGCACAGCTCTCGGCTAAGTTCGGTTGCATTCGCAGAAGGGCTTGGTCCGGTCCGGGTGAATTCGAAGCCCCGGCAAGATATTTACCCCAAAGCCATGTTGTGGTTATAAATAAGCCCCTGACCCGCAATGTTAACGCTGCAATCTGCTCCTGCAATTGGTGAAGATGTCCGATGTCATCAAGACCTTGCAGAAATGGCATGCGAGTTTTAGAAAGGGCACTGACTTTGATTCTTGGGGGCAGTTGGTGGAGGCAATTGATGAGTATCAGATGTAAGTGTTTTTCAGCAGGTTGGCATGGTAGAAATACTTCACTTCCTTTTCTTCTTACAGGACGGCGTTTAAATGATTCCGGAGAGGATATGCGCTCCACGGTTAGAAAGATTCCTCGAAAGCAGACGGACTTCCGGCCTGAGAACGTGTCCGGTCCAAGCGCCAAATGAAACCTGATTTATTGCTGCTAATAGGCACATTGCATGATCACTTCCGTATTCCTCCTGGGCTTGCTGTTTTGGTTTTTTTCTTTCATCACGCATACCGACTGGTTAGGGTATTAACCTGCTGTTTAGAAGATCTCTGCCTCGGTTCCAGTTCACCCCAAAAGTATTCAGAGAGACTGAATCAGCGTCAGGTCACCAGACCATCACAGGGTCAGGTCACCAGACCATCACATAGTTGAACAACCACTCACACACATTCATTTCTATGGACAATTTAGAATCACCAAAACAACCTAAAGTATATGTTTTTTGGACTGTGGGAGGAAACCGGTTTACCTGGAGGAAACCCATGCAAGCGCAGGGAGAACATGCAAACTCTGCACACAAAGATCCCCGGCCCGGGAATCGAACCCAGGACTTTCTTGTTGTGAGGCGACTGTGCTAACCACCGTGCTAACACTCCAGATTTTTAACTCTAATGAGAACACAACATTCTCAGGGGTTTTGTGCCCAGAGACATTGTCATTCTGTCTGCTTTAGTTTGAGTGGAAAAGGGATTCAGTAACTACTGACTTGCATGCAGAACGCAGTAACTACTGACTTGCATGCAGAACGCAGGTGTTGATGGTTGCTGGTGTCTTACTAAGCTGCTACTTTGGTAGCTCAGGACATCCAACACCACCAATCTGCCACTGCCGGAACTTCAAGCTGAGTAACTTTCTACCAAGCTAATAATAGAATTCTTATTTGAAGGCTCGGTTGTCAGGGTGTTGACGCCGATATTACCTCTGGTTGTCATGTTGTTTATTTACAGCGAATAATTTTTCGATGACTGCTAAGCGGAGTTTGTTGTTGTTTTGTATCAGATGTTTGCTACAATATTCAATCATTCATCTTTGAATCTTGGTTAATGTTTATTTTAAATGAATGATTTCCTCATTGGCTTTAATGCATTTCTGTTCGGTTTGATTCCAGACTCGCACGGCAGTTGCAGAAAGAGGTCCAGTCTGCAAACTCTCAGGATTTTACAGAGGAACAGAAGGTATGATTGGATGTCATGGGGGGAAAAAACCCATCATGGTACGTTTGATCAGATTAAGAGTTAATCAAACATTTTGTGTTGATTAGAAAACTTTGGGGAAAATCGCAGCATGTCTGGAAATGCGAAGTGCATCTTTACAGGTGGGTGACGGCTTTCGAGAGGACGCACAGTGCTTTAACATTTTGTTTTAGCACTCGTGGTGGAGCTCTAATAGATCCAATGTATAGACAGAATAGACTGCCAGAATGATCCAAAGTGATTTACATTTATATATTGAGCAGCTACAGGTTAAGGGCCACACCCATAGGCCCAGCAGTGGCAGCTCAATTATGTTGCATCGTATCTTTCCATTGAGATCTTTCACTTCACTGAGCCGAAGACTTCCTTATGCAGAGTAACTTAGATTAATCTTTTTTTCATCTGAGCTATACAAGGTCAAGGGCCTTCCTCAGGGGCCCAGTAACTACAAAATGATTTAAAAAAGAATCATTTGGCCTGTGTCTTCCGGTTTGAACCTTAACACTCATGAAAGACCAGGACCAAAGAATACACCAGAAATTGCTATTGCTGGGCCCCCTTTGCAAGGCCCTTACCCCTGAACAGCTCAGCTTGGTTAATGTATGTTGTTCTGGATAAGGATGTTTACTAAATACAAGAAATGTAAATAATGTAAACATCTCTTATTGGACGTAGTATTTTTTGTTGTTGCCCAGAGCACACAGTCTCAGGAGGAGTTTACTTTACAGGAGCTGAAGAAACTAGAACCCAGTATGTAACGTATTCAAATTTACAAATCGTATGGCAGTAGATTCATTTCTATTGTACTACTGACTTCTTCTCTTTTCTTTTCTATGACAAGTCATTCAAAATATTCTCACCTACAACAACGAGTTCCCGTTTGATGTCCAACCAGTGCCTTCGAGGTAAAGACCTGAGATGAGGATTTCTTAAAAAAAATAAAAAATCTTTTGTCCAAATTCAGTCCTGATACTGTCCTTAGGAAAATCCTTGCGCCGGGTGAGGAAGAGAACCTAGATGATGATGATGAGCAGGACACGGCTACAGGAACGGGATTAATCCAGTCCTTTCCTACCAGAGTGTCAGGTAACATTTTAGAACACCTGTAGTCGCCCTCGTCCTTCTATAATAATCTCTAGACTTCCGTAAGCTTTTTATTATGTGACTGTGGCGACTTGATCATTATATAGTACAATAGTATTCAGACACTAATGCTGTGGCAAGGAGGTCTGGAGTTCAGTCGGGGTTCCAGTTTATCCCACAGTGGGAGAGTCAGTCAGGACATCTCGAGTTCTTCCACTCGAACTTGAACTCATGTCTTTATAAAGCTCAGGGGTTTTGTGCACAGGGTCATTGTCATGCTGGAAAGACAAACATTCAATGCTGACTTCATGCATTTTACAAGTGGTAATTCCTACTTCAGTTCTGGGGTGGAGTCATAAACAGCAGGTTTTCGTTCCTCCCAGGTACTTTATTACCCCGGCTTCCCTCTGAACCCGGGATGACGCTGCTAACTCTGAGAATCGAGAAGATCGGTTTGAAAGACGCTGGACAATGCATCGAACCCTATATGACTATTAGTGTCAGAGGTACGAGCCGTTTTTTTTTTTAAACTGTGAAATATATTAGAAAGAAATTCGAATAGTAGTGTTTCCTTCTGATCATAAACATATTGTGTCTGTTCAGATCTGGATGGTGTAGATTTAAACCCGGTGCAGGACACTCCAGTATCCACACGTAAAGAGGACATGTACATTCATTTCGATGTGGATGTGGAAATCCAGAAACATCTAGAGAAATTACCAAAAGGTCAGTTCTAGTCCCCCTCTTATTTTTGTTTAACAACTTCTTTAATCTTTCATCTGCTCATCCATCTAAAAATCGGACTTCCTTGTTTACAGGTGCCGCGATTTTTTTCGAATTCAAACACTACAAACCCAAAAAGAAGTTTACCAGTACCAAGTGTTTTGCCTTTATGGAAATGGACGAAATCAAACCAGGTCCCATTGTAATCGAGCTGTAAGTAACATGATGATCCGTCCACTTAAATAGGAACACTGATCAGCCAATCGTCCAGCTAAAGTGCTCAGCATGTGATGTGATGTTAATGGATGTTTGTCAAAGAACTCTTCAATTTCCGTCTCCATCTCTTTGGAACAATGTGACGTCAAACATATCAGATTTCCACTTTCTATAGGATTGAACAAATTCTGCTGCTAAAAGTATGATAGGCTGATTAGATCACTCCATAAATCAGCAGAAGCTTCTAACAACTGGATGATGAACATTAGGTAGATACTTAACGTGTCCTGCGCCATCACAGTCTCACACGTGTGCAACAATGTTTTTTAGGTACAAGAAGCCGACGGATTTCAAAAGAAAGAAACTCAATCTCCTTACCAAGAAGCCGCTCTATCTCCAACTCCATCAAACTCTACACAAAGACTGAGCAACACATGAACCAGCATGACACACAGCCTGACAAACACTGACAACTTCATAACCTGTCCATTCTACAATACTGCTCCATGAAGAAGTTTTCAAACATTCCATAAAGAAATGGGAACACTGTTGCATCATCTATTGCTGATGTGAAGAGCTTGACGTGATGGTTGAGGATCTACAGAGTTCCATGATCAGAATAAGAATGTTGATCCTTGTTTATTTTCAGTTAAGTTAGTACTTAACCCTCTAGCAGATCCGCTTCCTGTAGCAATGTTTCTGTGGAAGCTTTCATGCAGAACGTCTTGCATGCAACAAAACTTTAGATCACGTTGACTTTTGAAGTACTTCTATAACAGCTTCAAATACAAGCAAAATATTATTGTTGTTTGCAGCCATTCATCCTTTTTGTTGGTTAGTTTTCCACGACTGAACTTTCTCCAATGTTTCTCTTCAGATTAAGTTACAGATTCTCCAGAAACTATTTAAAATAAACATTACAATCAGGCTACAATTACTGAAAAGACCAGTCTGTTTATCTAATGCTCCAACACTAATAATAAAAATATGATTTGTCACTACAATCAATAACCTCACTCAAGAATGTAGGGCACGTGCAAGATCTCGAAAGGTCTACGACACTCCTGCCTGGCATTAGGGAAGAAAAAAAAACAGGCAATGGTTAATAAAAATAAAAAAAAAAACAAGAATGATCTAAAACCACAATTATTTGTTTGTTAATGTGGTACAAGAAAAGATCATAGATGAGATGATCTGATTATTGTCAAGGGCTTTGAGAAGGACCTCAATAGTTCATTCATTCATTTATTTATCTTCTTACCCGCTTATTCCCGAATCCGTGGTCACAGGGGTCTGCTGCGCCTATCCCAAAACACATAGGGCGAGAGGCGGGGGTACACCCTGGACGGGTCGCCAGTCCATCACAGGGCCAAACATAGACAAACAACCATTCACACACACATTCACTCCTATGGACAATTTACAATCATCAATCCATCTCATCTGCATGTTTTTGGACTGTAGGAGGAAACCGGAGCACCCGGAGGAAACCCACGCAAGCGCGGGGAGAACATGCAAACTCCGCACAGAAAGATCCCGGCCCGGGATTCGAACCCGGGACCTTCTTGTTGTGAGGCAACTGTGCTATTCACTACGCCACCACGCAAGATTAAGTATGGCAGTGGCCGTGCCATTTAGAAAGTAAATGATAAAATAATAACAAATGGACAGCGTTTCTGTTCGATTCATCATCATTTTATTGTACACATTTGACGGGACAACGCACATTATGTTTGTCAATATGACAGCAAGTGGGACTTTTCACTAGGAAAAGAAAATCATTGAAAAACACTAGAAGATCCCGGATGAGTGTAACATCCTGATTTGACTATTCAAACCGTTTTTAATTTCAGATTTGATTCGTCGAGGGCTGTACCGTACCATGCATTTTGCAGCAAATAAAGCAGATCATCAGCAAAGCATCAGTTAAATAAAATGGGGGGTTTAATTCAGCCATTATGATCCTTGAGCCAACGGATACGATTTTCTAAAATCTCAATCGACTAAAATATCTGTAAAGCATACCGCAGTGGTCATTCGCAACAAACACGTCTACAGAAATGTGTTGCGCTTTGTTTTTACTTTAAATACAGATTTACACACCAGCTCCGCAAAACTCCTGGACTAAGTGTTGGAAACCCCTTTTCTTTAAGAAAAAAAAAAGTTCATGTGTTGAACTGGGTTTGAAATCTTATTTATCGTTCAAGGTTATTTGTTGTTTATGATCCTGTTACTGTAGGTGTAGGGGCATCCATGTGCTCAGGTGGTGCATGTGGCATCTCTTGGGCTTCGCTAGGCTGAGGAGTTGAAGACAAAACAGGTCTGTGGTTACCAAGGCCAGATGGAACCATGGCACCAGGTGGAGGCAAAGGTCCAGACGTAACCGGCCAGGGTCGGGAAGGCGGGTCTTGGGGTGTGGCGAAATTAGATGAGAAGTCATGTGGTGGATGTGGACCCATGGGTGGGAAGTCTCTCCGTGGGGGTCCTTGCACTAAAACAAATTAAGCCTTGGGTTAGAAATACACGGAAATATGTGAACAAATGACCATCATACACATGTTCACCAAGAACACACAGTTGTCAGGGCACATACATTTGGCTTTATAGTAAAGTATTTGAACCTACCAAAAGGTGGAGGGATGGGTCCATATGGACGCAAAGGGAAAGGAGGTCTATAAGTCTCCATGAGCGGTGGCCTGAATGGAGGTTCCAGTCCAAATGAAGGTCCAGGAGGAAGCATGGATGAATGGCCGTTGGGTGGTCGCATCACAGGAGGAAGTGGACCACCCAATGGTCGGGGGGCATAAGTCTTTGGAACAGGGACAGGTGACTCCCTGATAGGAGAAGGGAGGAATGATCCCTGTCTCTGGGACTTGGGGATCTAAAGGGAAAAAAAAAAAACCCAGAAAATGATTCCTTTGTTCTCATGACATTATAAATTTCTCCATGAATTTAAACTCCCCACCAGTGAGCCCAGAGTTAGACATCCCCCACAGCCTCAGTGATTCAATCTTACACAAGTTCAGTGATTCATTTTCCAAAAAGCAATCATTAATATTTTCATACTTAAATGTAACCTTGTCATGCGCATCTCTTGCCTTAAAAATTTGCCTTGACAATTGATATTTTGCAAGACGTTTGAATGGTTTTTGGCGAAAGTATTAAATAAGTAGCGTCTAAGTCTGTGACCTGTTCCCAGCATGTTTAGGTCGAACTACCCTACCAACACAAGATGTGATCATTTTTGACGAGCATTTTGGTCTATTGATTTATTTAAACATCTTTTTTTTAAACATAGGAATTGTTTAATATGGGAGAGAGAAGGAAACCTGCATGTCAACCAAAGAGATGAGTTGACTCAGAGTACTGTACATACCACGGGCTTTCATAAAGGCGCCTGATTGGTTTACGATGTGACATCGACCAATAAGAATACGAGTGGATTACATATTTAAAACATTCTTGTACAGTAACCCGCATACACACACATTCCTAGGGGCAAATACTTTCAGCTTTCGCAAAAAGTTCTGGTCCCCATTAACCGCAAAAAAAAGAGGGATCACTGTATAATCTTGGGAATAAAAACGTTTGCATTGATTTCTTTTGTATCACAATACCCAATTTTCACGTTAAAAACTCTTCTCCAGAACCGATTAAATTCGGATGCTAAGGTTTCATTATAGAAGATACAGGATTTCAATTGGGGTACTTTAGAACTACAACATTTTTTCCTAAGAAATAAAACTTAAATTAAGATCAATATAGTGTAAAATACAAAAGACTGAAAAGGAGTCTGCCATTAATTGATGCTACAAATAAATATTCTACAAAAGAGCATTTCATAAACATGAAAATGAGAAAAGCCACCAAACGCGCCGTTCCAAAATGATTTTAATTTAAAAGGTTTAGTCAGTGGTAAAGTGTGAAAATGCCATGCGGTTAGTCAAAACTGTGAGGATTTCCTGTATTGAATTAGGTGCCTAGAACATTTCCCAATTAAAAATCTATTCTAATTCACCATTTATTAAAGAAACAAGCGTTTCCCCACACAGCATCCAAAAAAAATCAGGAGCTTTAACTCGGATTCAGCCGTGATCATTCCCCATCTCGTTTGTGTACTCACTGCCTCTGTAGGATCAGTGGAGGCCTGCATTGTGAACTCAGCCTTTGCATTGATTGAAGATATTTGCTTTTTTTTGTTTAAAAAACAAAAACAAAAAGGAAGATATATACAGTATATACACACAGTGACTTTGAAAATTTTGACATGATTGAGGAGAAAAAAACCCCCAGCAATTTATTAGCACAGAGTTGTGAATACTTACAGATCCGTCCTGTGTGCAAGGGGACGAGGTGCGGGGACCAGACAGTTCTTAAAAAATAAGAATAATAAGGAAAATAAATATACTATTTTTTCCTACTCACAGATGAAAGCGAATGATTGTAAATATTACGAAACGTGTACCTGGTCGAAACGGCAGCGGATGTCCAAGCTCGCCAGAGCGTCTCGGCCCTACAACAGTGAATATGTAAGTCAAGTGTCATCAAAATAGGTTTTCATAAATAATAATAATAAAAAATTAAAAAAAAAAACATTTTAAAAATCACACACTCATATCACTCCTTAGTTCATTTATATATGACAAAAAGACAGTGTGGCCCTGTGATGGACTGGTAACCTGGCTAGGGTGTACCCCTGCATCTCGACCTATGTGCGCTGGGATAGGTTAGAAGATGAATGAATGATCCAAATCAGAAAATTCTAAAAATCAATGGTAAGACTCACTGCTAGTTTAACATGACCTGAAAAAGATAACAGAAAAAAACTAGGAACAGATTTAAAAAAAAAAAAAAAAAAAAAAGGGGTTTACCATAAGGTTCACCTCTTCGTCCGGGGGGACCGGATGGAGGTCGTCCAGGATCTTCCATCATTAAAGGTGGAGAAGGCGCTCCACCACTCACAGGGGAAGGACCAAACGAATCTGCTTTTTTAAACAGTAAAATTTCATTTATAACTTGGAATAGTTTTAGAGCATTAAACATGAATACAAATAGACCAAAGAGGAGGTTTATGGATGTGGTGAAGGAAGATATGCAGGTAGTTGGGGTGAAAGAGGCAGATGTAGAGGA
>JAOTRA010073627.1:0-13829 GCA_026260255.1 Pseudolaguvia tuberculata | reverse complement strand
GCAGCCAAGCCCGTGCGCGCGCCGCTGCACACCGGCAGCGCGCTGGAGACGCTCAACAGAGAGGAGGACGTGACAAATCATGAGTTTATCCCTGATGAGCAAGCCGGCATTAGGCAATATAGTGTATTTCTTTAAAAACAGACAACTCTTGACTTATGATAAATATAGATCTACAATTTCCCCTTTAAAATCTATGGTGAGCTAATTTGGAACACATCATGGGGGGGTATACCTATATCGATATTTCACATGGGTTTCTTGTTCAATATTTTCATGTCAAGATCAGATAAAATGATCGGAACACACATCTACTGAGTGTACTTTGGAGCGTCTCATAAAAGGTACAAATATATCGATTTAGCATTCAGTCTTTCAACAGGTTTCATGTCAGATTGATGGTTTAGATATATAGTTAGTGGCATAAATAGTTGATCTCTTTTTTTGTTACAACTGGGCAATTGTGGGTTAAGGGCCTTGCTCAAGGTGGAGGTGGGATTCGAACTCTGGTCTTGCTGGCATTAATCCAACACCTAAACCAATAGGCTACCACTACCCAAAACAATGCATTAATGTCTCTAAAAGTGTCACTAATTGACCACTCTTGTATAAAGAAAGGAAAAAAAAAACCTTCGTCAACCTTTTCTTAGCCCACACGTTTCTGGGTAATTCCCACGGTCCAAGTCCATAAAAACATTTACTATTATGTTTGTTATTATACCCAGTAGAAGTTTTTTGCTTCTCTATTTTCCTTAGTTACCGAAATAGTGACACAAAATTTGGTCCATCTGGGGACTCCTGTACGAAGACTTGACAGTCTTAAGTGGATAACTGTGGTATACTGATAGAGTGTAGAATAATTAAACAGTCAAATACAACCTTGAACGCATCACTCAAGAAGCCACCCATTCTGCACAGTGCCAACTTGGAGCCTTGTCCCAATTGTGCTGTCTAAGATCTTATGAATCAAGGGTTGACCCGGGCCATCTATCCGCAATATGTTAGGGGCATTTGTGCATCACATATTATTTGCACAGTTATTGAATGTAAATGCTTCCGATTCATATATGGGAATACCGCCTTACAGGAACGTGTGTCCAGTTGATCGCGCCTATGTTTGACTGGTCACGGTAATAACATGTGATAGTATATTTTGCTGTCTAATGATTGCAATACTGTACATACACCACACAGTAAATCCAACCTGAGCCTGAAAGCTGGCGTATGCTGGTACGTATGTCTGTTAAAATGGAGGGGATAGATAAAGGATTCAGTGTCATTTTAATGAGAAATAATCGGGCTACTAAAGACCTTCAGGTGATTTTATACACTTAATTTTCCACTCGCTATATGATTTTTTAGGTGGGAGCTGAATGGGGAAAAATGGTACCTTAGTGGAAAGGAAGGTTGTGTTAAATAAATTCACATATAGGGCAAGAGGCAGGGGTACACCCTGAACAGTCTGCCAGTCCATCGCAGGAACACATAGAAGAACAACCAAACACATTCTCTTCTATGGTAATTTTGGCTTACCAATCAACCTAATGTACATGTTGGTGACTTGGTGGACTGAAGACTCGACATTGTCATTCTGTTTCTTATCCCGAACTCAAATATTAACTATTATTTCTTTTTAACAAGGCCACACACAGCTGAAAACATGCTACATACTGGAAAGTTTTGGAGGTTTAAAAACAGATGACATGTGGACAGTTGAGAGACAGTGTATATTATTTATATAACACAAATATTGTCAAGATTCTTGCTTTGGACTACCAAAAACACTTTCGATTATTATCACCATGATTTGTTAGAGCTTTTTGCCATATTTTGTACTCTTTACTACGGTTTACATTCAGTAACAGACTGAGAAATAGAGTTCAGTTCAGTGAAACTGTGTATCTTCAGTACCACCAATACAGCCTGTTTCAGGATTAATGGGATATTGTGTAAATATTATGTCAATAATTTAAACATCTTGCTCCATCATGACAGTTCTGGGATTTGAACACCGAACTAACCCAACACAACAACTACATTCACATATCTAGCATTTGGTTGTTGCTCTTTTCCACACTTAGTTTCCGGGTCCCAGCAGTGATATATCGGTGGTCCTTTATTTTAACCTTGTTGGAGATGGAGTTTAATTTGATATTTTTTCTTTAACCATGATAATTAAAGTCTGTTTTCTATTATCATACTTACAATATTGGAATCTATCATTATTAAAATCCTGGTGACCGAGCTGCTACTATATATTGAATATCATAAGTGCAAAAACATTTCCCTTATATTACAGAAGTACTCTCAAAAACATGTAATTACAGCAAATTACTGTGTGCATTCTGAATTGATAATTCAACTCTGTCAGGGTTCAATAGTAAACATGTATTTTGTGTAGTTGCTAAGTCATTATGTATGAATTACCACTAACTGACTCATATCACATCACATCTCAGGTTGTTTTATCCTACATATTATTTCCACACATGCCACAATTTAGAAAATTGTATTTTGGTCCATGGCAAGAACTCGCAAAATATAAGAATTCCTGATTGCCAGTCAAGCAGAGACAAGATAAAGTTTTGATAGCCCACAATGAATTTAAGGACCTCCCAAAAAACATTATTTTTAATGTTAAATATTGTAAAGGAGACAAAACATCCAAAAGCAAATTCAAAATGTGAATAACAAAAGTATAAAACAAACAAATTACATATATTCCTTAATTAATAAATTAACTAAACCGGGGTCACAGGGGTACACCCTGGACAGGTTACCAGTTCATCTCAGGGTCACACACAAACTCACTCCTATGGACAATTTACAATCACCAATCAACCTAATGAACACGTTTTGGACTGTAGGAGGAAAACAGAGTACCTGGAGGAAACTGGAGTACACAAAGAATATACAAACTTAGCACAAAAATCTCAAAATCCCAAATCTCTGAAGGGCAAAAGTTCAGGAGAGGTCCAACCTGTGCAGGTCACCACTCACTCCTTTGGGAATCAAGGGACTGGGAATACAACCTGGGAATCAAAGTTTCTTGTTGCCCCAGAAGTAAAATATTACAGTCAATTTCTACGCTTATTAAAATTAGACCTATTATCAATCGATCATTTATGTCCAGTTAAGAAGCACTTTGCTTTATTGGGGGTGGATCACAGGCACCAAAGGGAGGTTACAATAATGGTTCCCTATTGTATGATTTTGTACTCTGTGTGCTATAAAAACACTTATGGGTAGATCAATATTTAACAGGAAGGAGGATATGCTGAGTTATTTCAAATTTACACTAGAGTATACAGCCAAAAGTATTCTCACAATCAAATTAAACTTTTTCCAGATTCATTCTCAGCATTTTTGCTACAATAACATTTCCACTTCGTAACAGTTTGTGTACATCTCAGCTAATGAGAACATATACTGATTAAGTGGTGAGGAGATCTGGAGTACAGACGGGTATCAGTTCATCACAAACTGATCAGTTTAAAAGGGTTAAATCAGAGACAAGACTCTCCAGTTCTTCCACTCTAACCAGAAGACAAGAAGGGCATTTTATATTTCCCAAACTGGAACAAAGACTTTGGTATTTAAATATGTGTCAGCAGGGGCATGATCAAGAGTAGACTGGAGAATGGTGCAGACTCATTTCTAACTAAATTGTCTGATTCTTTTTTTCTGGCAGTGAAATAGAAAGAGAAGAAAACGGTAAAATGGAGAGGTACCACGTCTGCCCCACGCAGACTCACCACTTGGAGTGCGATCCGCCCGCTGAAGATGATCCAGGATGTAGCTGCATATGTCGTTTTAAACCTACCTAAGTTCTCTCATACCACACCACTGCTGCGCACCCTCCACTTGCTTCCAGTACCTGCACGGATCAGGTTCAAAACAGATACTCGCCTACAAAGCCAAGAACAACACTGCTCCACCCTACCTCCAAACACTAATTACTCCACGCATAGCATATTGCTCCCTCAGATCCACCAGCACTGCAAGACTTGTTCCACCCCCTACATCTCAAGGCCAATCTGCCTCAAGACTCCTCTGTTTTGGCACCTAGATGGTGGAATGAACTGCCCATCAATGTCAGAACAGCAGAGTCACTGGCTGTCTTCAAGAGAAAAACCTGTTCTCTAAATACCTCTAAACTATCGCCCTTCACACTGAACAAGGGCGTCTGCTAAATGCCCAACTGTAACTGCAGATGAAAAGTTCTGTAGACTGATGGGTGTGTAAAAGTCTTACAAAGGAAATGTCTTGAAACTTCATAAACCTAACTCCAGCCTTTGTCAGTCTGAACCTGACTACATAATAAAAATCATACTTATGTATAAATCATACATAATATTATAACTGTACTTACTAAGTAGATTTAACAAAATTATTATTCGGTTCAGGGCGGCGCGGTGGCGTAGTGGATAGCACAGTCGCCTCACAACAAGAAGGTCCCGGGTTCGAATACCGGGCCGGGATCTTTCTGTGCGGAGTTTGCATGTTCTCCCTGCGTTTGCGTGGGTTTCCTCCGGGTGCTCCGGTTTCCTCCAACAGTCCAAAAACATGCAGATTAGGTGGATTGGTGATTCTAAATTGTCCATAGGAGTGTGTGAATGGTTGTTTGTCTATGTGTGGCCTTGTGATGGACTGGCGACCCGTCCAGGGTGTACCCCTTGCCTCTTGCCCTATGTGTACTGGGATGGGCGCAGCGGACCCCCGTGACCCCGGATTCGGGAATAGGCGGGCAAGAAGATGAATGAATGAATGAATGAATTATTTGGTGCATTTTTGCAATAAGTCTACACTTTAAGTGCACATTATCACATTTACTCTGCGTACTCCAGAGACAGAAGCCATGGCATCTACTTTTTGGAGGAAAACAACAAACATCAATAGTCTATGGTTTTCTTATCTTTGCTATTTCTTCTAATTTCAGTTTAGTCATATGTTAAATCATACTTTAAATAAACAGAACATCATAGGCTCACTTATACAGCATCACTAATTACCTTATGCTTTTGTTAAATTTCAGATTTTGTCCTACAGAATTGTTGATTTTTTTCCCCCCAGTGGTTTATGATAGCCGTGTAATGAAAGTATAAGGAAAACTATTTCCCATAAGATAAAGATCATACAAGCGAAACATGTCTAAGCTTACAGCGTGTAAACTGGTGGTGCCAGAAAGAATGTAGACAATTTGGACTCTGAAAACACACTTTATCAAACATTTCTCTAATTGGTTTTGTGCCATAAAAAATACCATAAAGAACACATTTATCTTCCATTATAAAGAACCTTTTTTTAACATCAGTGGAAGCATTCCATGAACATTAAAAACCAATCATAGAATTATTCACCCAGACCATTAAGGAACAATTAATAAGTGCCTGGTAACGAAATATCTTTCTCCTCAAAACAAATTTCATCTTTGCTTCCTTCGAATTAAAAATCAAAGAGTATTATTTCATATTTATTTATGTGGTGTGTTCCAAGCTATAGCTAAACAAGCAATACAACATTTTGAAAAATGCTAACTGTGGCCCGGTAGCACTGAAAATTTACTTCTAAGCCATGCAACTTGGCAACCAGAGATGACATTACAACAATACATCATTTACTTTTGAGAAAACTTCATAGTTCAGCTAGTAACAGTACTAAAAGTCCAAACATAAATATATTACCCGATTACATGTCGCACAAATTTACATAAGCTACAAGTTCCAATAAAAATATACAAAAAAATCAATTACACCATATTCCTACCTGTCCAAAAGAAATACTGTAACCATGACATCACATTTCAGACACAAAGCTGCAGATGCAACATTGATATCGCCTTTACACAACTGAGCAATTGGGGGATAAGCAAGGCCCTTGCCTTGCTCACAGGTCCAGCAGTGGCTGAGCGTTGACGTCAGGAATCAAACCCACAATCGTTCAGTTAGCAATCTAACAACTTAACCACTAAGCAGCTACCTTAACTAGTGGCATAATCAAACATAATTCATTTTAGACAATTAGAATGAATAAATTACACTGTAAAAGAATTTTAAAACATTTAAGAACCTATTTCATTAATTTCCTTTTTACTAATATGAGCAAAGGCGGTTCAGTGGCATAGTGGTTAGCATGATAACCTCACAACAAGGTCCCAGATTCGATTCCTGGGACGAGGTCTATCCATGCAGAGTTTGCATGTTCTCCCTGAGCTTGTGTGCGTTTTCTATGGGTACACGGGTTTCCTCCCACAGTCTAAACATGTGCACATTAGACTGATTGGTGAGTCAAAATTGCCCATAGGAGTCAATGAGAGTTTGTGTGGTTCCCTGTCTGGGTGGCCCTGCAATGGACTGGTTACCTGTCCAGGGTGTACACCTGCCTTATGTGCGCTGGAATAGGCTCCAGCAGACCTCTATGACCCAGAATTATGGAATAAGCGGGTTCAAAGAAAAATGAAAGCGGAAAGGGAAATGGGATAAAATTTGTGTCACATATAGGATTATACAGAGTACAACATATAGTGAAATGTTTTTCTTCACATATCCCATCTTAGTAAGTTAGTAAGTTAGGGGGGAAGGGGGGGGTCAGAGCGCAGGGTCAGCTATTGAACAGCGCCCTTGGAGCAGGAAGTGTTAATGGTCTTGCTCAAGAACCGAACAGTGGCGAACTTGAGGCCATATCTTCCTTGGTGGTGGTGGGACTTGAACCTAGGTCTTCATTGTTACAGCAGAGTTTATCCAGAGCCGCTTGCAATTTGTTTTGTTTATGAAACTGGGCAGTTGTGTGCCGGGCTGAATATCCCGGCAGTGGCAGCTTGGTAGCCCTGGAATAAAATTTGAGACTTTACAAACAAAACCATAACTACACTGTTGTTTAAAATCATTACTTAATAGCTACTTTTTCATTCATTCATTGATTTTTATACCACTTATTCTCTAATTCAGGATCATGGGGTTTTGCTGAGGCCTATTTCTGCTCTCTAAAGTGAAAGGCAGGAGGAGTACAACTTGAACAGATAAACAGTCCACCCCAGATGCTGCTACATTTTTGTGTAGATTCAATATTACATGTATTGAGAAGATTATTCCTCGTAATTCCCTGTCTTTCAGAATTAGATCATCTCAATTAATATTCAATTAAAATTTTTGAGTATGTTTAAATATACTGTGTATTTTAGTGTTTAATAAAGTAAACTCACTAAAGTAAACTTCTGCCCTGGGTTCTGAAACTTTCTTATTTAGATTTATTAGTAAAAGTAGAATGTTAGAAATCTGCACTACAACTAGAGGATGACAAAGGATTTTTTCTGTCTGTACTTGTGCAATGTAAGTGCACTTTATGACTTCCAATCCAATTACAGTGTATAAAGAATAATCAATAAAACTTGTCCTTTTTTTTTAGAATTATGTAGAAAGTATTGGTGTCACACATTTTTTTACCTCCTGTGCTCAAACTCTCAACTTTTTCCATTGTTGGTATAGAGGAACACGATGGTATTTTGTAATGATGGGTCTCTGTGTTACCAATGTGGTGTGTAAAAACATTTATCCCACATGGCTTCAGAAAAAAAATATCTGCCTCACTATTCCTGAGACCCTGCATGCATATAGATAAGTTTTATAAAAGTATGCGATTTTGTATTTACACAGTGACATACCTGTTCCATGACTCTCAAGGTTTAAAGAAAGATTCATTAAGCAGCAAGGTTTGTCAGAATTGAATTCAAGTTCTGGCGGCTACTAGAGAAATCTGAATTTTCTGAATGATGAGAAAAATTTAACTAGCTTAAATGCTTAGGCTTACAAAAATACTTATATATCTGTTGCTGGTACCTAGCCTGCTACTGGTCCCAGAAAGCACTAAATGATCTGTCAACCATTTTGCCTGATAGGCATCATACCTTTAGGAATGATTGTCATGCAAGCACAGTTCAACTTAAAAAACTCAGATTTGGGTAGTCATCGTAGCCTTGAGCACTATAGAAGGTTTATGCCAGATCAGTGTGAGAGGATGGGATGATATCTTCTGCAAGTAAATCAGAAGACATGAGATTAAGCTGCAAAATACAACTGTTCAGAGGGTGTCCTCTTTAGCCTTAGAGATCCACCTTAGATAAGAATAACAAATATGGTTATATAGACTACTGTCATTACTAAAAATGAAGGAACAGAAATATAATACTGACGAGTCCCCTCTCTGGACAAGACACGCCTTAGTAAATGTTAATTTTCTTTTCATGCATAAGAATCTTTCTCTTTGGTCACCCACAGATTTCAATTTGCAATTCCATGGTCTGGAAGCTCATTTACATTACATTTACATTTTATTTTTAGCACATAGCAGATGCCCTTATCCAGAGTGACTTACATTTGCCTAATATGTTTTTAGCCAGCTGAACCTTTAATAATTAAGGTTTTTGCTCCAAAAGTCTAGAAAGGGGTAGTTTGGTGGTTCATGGAATTTTCTGAACAGTATTCCAACGTTTTAACCACGGGAGCTACCACATCCCACCGTGTACTACATTATCAGGACATGTGTTCCAGTCAAAAAAGCATGAAGAAATAGCATGCAGATCTGAGGACTGAAGTGAAAACTGAACATCAATCATGGCATGTCCATTGACTTAAAAAGATTCTGCAATTTCATCAGAATGGCGCCTCACTTTCATGTTACACATGGTTTTTTTAACTACTAGATGCTTTTCTGTCTTCCCTGGTTCAAATAGATTGCAATAAGCCTGCGCCTGATGAGTGGCACAGGTCAAACAAAAGACAAGCACATTTAAAAAGGTTTCTTTTGGAAATGGTAGCCTAGTGGTTAAGGCTGGACTAATACCAGAAAGGCTGTGGTTCTGATCCCACCTCAATCAAGCAACCCCTGTGGGCCCATGAGCAAGGCCCTTAACACACACAATTGCATAGTTGTAAAAAAAAGACCAAATGTAAGTGCCAAACTGTAACTGCTGAAAAATTGCTGGATGACCTTTTGCAAACTTACACTGATTTTTGATTAGACTAGTCTGGCACAGAGTCGATCGTATATCAGCACTGGCAGTGTTAAGGATGACACTAAAATGCTTTTTAACAGATTAAACTTCAATTTAAGGTAAGTGAGCCAATGTTCTTCCTGTTCTTAATGTTTCAAATAAGTCCCCTAAGTCCATCTATCCATCAGTCTGGACCTGGTGTTCTGGGTACATAGCTCACTGTGCAAACCACACACCTTTAAAATGTGAATAACCCTTACAAACAACATTTCTGGCACTTTGCAGACGGCTTAAAGGTTTTTATTTAATCCAACCAGATAGGTTGGGAGCCATAGTTAGAGAACAATAAGCTGCTATCAAACTTACTGACATACAGTTTTTGTAATTAGAGCAGCAGAAAGATAACTTAACTTAACTTAACCTTTTAATTTAATTAAATATTATGTGATATTGTATGTGTTGTTTAGGTCCTTATGATCCTTACGATTTAGGGATTCTTCATTCTTAATCGATCCTGGAGATGTTTTCTTAAAAATCCATTCTAACCTCTTTTTACTATTTTTTTACATTTTAACTAGAATTGGACTTTCTATGCTTTTTTGTTTATAGTTGGAATTTCGATGTGACAATGTTTAGTAACCCTCAAGTAGGGAATAAACGGATAAGTTGATGAAGGAAACATGGATATGATTATTATAACAATTACAAAGCACACTTAAATAACATCTCAAAGGCCCTGTAAAATGGTGTATAAATCCATGTGTTATCCATAATGAAGAACCGGAACAAACCCTGGCAATAAACCCACCACTTACCCAGTATGTCACCATTTTTTGAAGCACTGAAAAGTGTTTGATGGGCAGTTTACATGGCATTTTAGTAAAAGTAAGTGTAAAGACAAATGCCCGCTTACACATTTTTCTGTTTCTGTTTTCTGCACAGGTGCAGACCTGCACCGTGGCCATCTTACAGCCCCCCTTCCACCCTCCTTCCTTTTTGTGAATGAATAGTTAAAATTTTGGACACTCTGCCCAAGGACGGCAGAAGCAAATTAGCTTTAACAAATTGCACATTGTCCTTGTATAAATTAAATAAAGAAAGAAGAAAACCACCACACTATATACTACAAATTCACACAATTCCACAGAATCCTGTGTGCAAAACCTGCATTACCAACTGCATTTGGTACTTTGCAGAATACGCAAGGAGTCTTCCTATTTTGGGTATAACCTAAATGGGCACACTGTCTGTACCGAAAGTGTGTTTCACTCGACCAGGATTTCACTGTGGTAACACTGTCAAAAGTTTTTTTTTAATTTAAAATAGTCTAGACTGGAAAGCCCTCTGGTGAGTCAAAACTACTCAGCATTTTATTCATTCTTCAGCTGCCCAGCATCACTGACATTCATCACAGATGCTGCATAAGGAGGGTGAGAATCATCATCAAAGATACTTCACACCCTAACCATAGATTGTTTAATCCACTTCTATTTGATAGACGTTTTTACCCCCAGCTGTCTGCCTGCTTAACTCTGGTGTTAACCCCTGCACGACTTCAAATCAAATTTAATTGAACACTCTGCATGGCACTTTCAAATTTTAACTATAAAACTATACATACTACAATATTCCAAATATGTCTACCTCCTATATAGGTCATCTAACAAAATATATAATTCAGTCAGCAAGAAATACCTCAGTTAAGAGAGATGATGTTCTGTCCAAGCCTAGCATTCCTGCCGAAGGTGCAGTATTGATGCTGTGGTATATTAAGAAACCTATCGACCAGTCAAAGCACTCAAGTTACTGAGAGGCTGTATGTGTTCATTGTGAAGCATTATAAAATGGCTTGATTGTCAGGAGATGCTTTAGCCTGTTGAGTCAAGGACATGATTGGGCAAGACAATTTGAATGGGCCATAACTTTTCGTTCATTCGTGCATCTAACCCGTTAATTCCTGAATTCGGGGTCACAGGGTATACAGGGGCCTAGCCCAAAACACATACGGCGAAGGCAAGTATGTACAGGTCACCAGTCAATCACAGGGCCACACATAGATCATCCCATGTGCGATTTAGAATCACCAATCAACTTAATGTACATGTTTGTGGACAGTGTGAGGACACCTTGAGTACCCAGAGAAAACCCATGCAAGTACAGGGAGAACATGCAAACTCTGCACAGAAAGACCACTTGTGCGGGAATCGAACATAGGACCTTCTTGCTACATCACCGCTTGCAATAAATTTCGTTATTAGAAATTATATACAAATTTTAAAGATTGATTACTGGACAGGAACCAACAAAGGTATCATGAATTAATTTTTAATCATCTACCCTCTTAGTTCTTTATAACCGAAATTTTCCATACGGACCATGAGATGAATTACAATGATACAAGTATGACGGTAATGTTCAAGAGAATGAAAAAAGGACAAGAATTGATACAGATGAGAAACTTTCACAAGTCACGTTCTTGGGATGACAGTTTTGCCATCGTTACTCGACATGGAATAAGCATTTGGGAATGCTCTTCTACTTTCTAAAGAAATTGTCCTGGCAGTCTGCCACTCACATCACAGACCAAGGTTGCATATGTAATATTAAATAGGATTTTTGGTAGTTGTTTTGAACTCTCCTTTTTATAAGAAAATCAAATGTACAGATACATTCAAATTGACTTAAACCTGTACCATCGGCTAGCAAGTCTATAATTTGTTGATTATAAGTTGTTTAATGTTGCATGATTCAGAATTTCCTTCTTATAATAGTTCATAGGGGTGAGAAACTTTAGCAATTCTTATTCAAATTATTCAATTCATATTCTGTGATATGTTCAGAATCAATTACTAATCTACACATTTTTCTACGTCTTTTGACATTTTAATATTTTATCAGAACTGAAAAGATGATTTGGTTTGATAAATGTTCTTTTATAAATAAAGGCAAATTCAGGATGAACTGAAGCTCTGAATGCAGCGCAGGCCTGCACCTGTCTATCTTAATTGAATTTAGAATCTATTCTGGACTTTTGAGAATCAATTCCTGAATCATTAGAGAAAGATTCATAATGCATCAATGAATCATTTTACCCCCACTAATAGCACTTCACTGGGGTTCATTGTGTTATGCCAAGATCTTAGCAGGAACTTGTTTAAGGCAAACCTGCAATTACAGAAGATGACAGCTAACGCATCTCAGGAGACACGGAAATATACTGATCTGCTGTTGGAAATGGTGGTGCTTGGTTAAATTATACACTATCATGGGGAACTACATTTTACAAACTCTGATCTGTATTGTACTTTAATCTGAAAATGGAATTGTATTTTTAACGCAACCACCTTAACTGAAGCAATTTACATTTATCACAGACTACAGTTGAGTGTTAAGGGATGGGGATGGGCCTCATCAAGGATGGACCTTGATGAGGTTGGAAAATAGAATTTCTAACCTTTCAATCCGACACCTTAACATTTAAAGCTGCAAAAGGTTCAAGTAAGAACTGATTTAAAGACTAGTATTTACCTGAAATTTTCATATGTATTTTGCACATCTCAATAAGTCATTAATTTCGTTAGTGCAAGATCATTCCAGCACAGGATTCACTTAGCTTTCAGTTGCTTTGCTTCCATCTTATTTACATGGATTTTAAATACCTCTACAGCTACTTAAATTATTTATTAATTATTCAATATGTATTAATGAGCCTTTGGAGTAATTCATCTCAATCTTACAATGGAAATAAATTAGACATTACATAATAAATGACTATAAAATTAATTTATAATAAAGTTGTTCTTAGCCTAGTTATTATAAATTAATGTATGTACATAACCACACATTCGTTAGGAGGCACCTAATACAAAACATAGACTAACCCTAGATTTTGTCCAGTTTTTTTTATACATTTGTTAACAAAAGAGTAGTATGCTGAGAGACAATGGTTGCTCTCCATGGTGCTAAACTCACAAGAAATGACTATGACCACTCACCGTTCCATGAGATGTTAAAACTGACTATGTGCATTGTGGTGTGCATCTAAAATCACAAGTAGGTTCCAAGTTACTTCTGTGCCATGTAATGTAATTTATTTACCAAAAGATATTGTCTTTACAGTTTTAGCAAAAAAATACAACTTTTTAATTAAAACCAAGCAAACTTAAGGTGAGAGTCAAGCAAGAACCCAACATCTTTGTAAAACTAAAATGTGTGAACATAATACATTTGTTTTTTTAACTGTATGTTGTCAAGTGAAATAGTGTGAGAGATATTTAAGCAACTTCCATCCACATTAAGAGTTTATTTAAGATTTAATTCTAATTCCTTCCAGTCAAAGTCATCAAATGTAAAATAATGGAGGCACAAGTCTGACTACCAACAGTTCAAAGCCCCAAACAAAAGGTACTAATGAACAATGTTCCAGTATCTCTCCATCTCTTGTATAAATTAACGGTAAGCCATGCTCGGCAGCAGCAAGCACTTTTAAGCAATGAGACTCCAACTAAAAGTAGGGCATTAGGATAGAAGATTAGGATGCTCGGCAATGTTGTCTAAAACACCATCATTGCAATGTTCTCATGGCCATTTTAATGGATTTTTTAATAAAAAAGGAGAATGGTGTAGGCTAGGATAATTGCACATTTTGGTAATTTTTTTTAACAAAAAGCAATACTGTCAAACTGATGTACAATGCAGGCGGCGCGGTGGCGTAGTGGATAGTACAGTCGCCTCACAACAAGAAGGTCCCAGGTTCGAATCCCGGACGGGATCTTTCTGTGCGGAGTTTGCATGTTCTCCCCGCGCTTGCGTGGGTTTCCTCCCACAGTCCAAAAACATGCAG